>VDFB02194090.1:0-10603 GCA_007258455.2 Sequoia sempervirens | reverse complement strand
AATATTAATCATAGGATTGTGCTTGCTTGAGGTTTTTCCTTGCGGAAATTTTTGTCAAATTTTTGATACTTTTGACTTGTTTCATCATTTTGCGTCCTTGCCATAGCCTTTGCCATCAAGAAACTAAGCCTTGTTCCCGCAGAAACGTGGTAGCGCCCCTGTTTTGCTGCAGAAACGTGGTAGCGCCCCTGTTTTGCTGCAGAAACGTGGTAGCGCCCCTGTTTTGCTGCAGAAACGCGGTAGCGCCCCTGATTCGCTGCAGAACGCTGCCTACGCCCCTAATTTTTGCTGTCAACCCCCCAAAAGTACCCTATTTGGATTTATTTAGCCTCTAAATCACTACTTAATCATTCCCAACTACCATCCCATTATCCTAAGCCTCCCAAAACCTCCATTTCATCCATTTAAACCCCCATTCTACCACCCCAAATTTTCACAAATCACTTCTAATCTACCTTTTCATTTTAATTTTCTATTCACAAGTCAATACCCTCACCTAACAAACATCACAACTTTACCATTCACACCTCCTAGACACCGCCCATAGCCAAACCGCCCTAACCTTGCATTACAAAGTGATTATCTAAATTGACTATAGCGCTTGAACTTGATTATTGGTCTTTAACTTCAACCCCAATCAATTTGCCTCCATCTTGAGGTGAATTCGGTGTTGCAAGTTATCATCCTCGGCCCAATCAATCCATTCCTAGTTTAAGGTGGATTCGGTTCCGTAATCATCCTATCAATCAATCAAAGCTCTAGGGTTACTAAAGGTAATCTCACGTGATCAAGTTTGAGGTCTCTCTCTCACATCCAATCCAATCTAATCCAATCAAATCCACTCAAAAATCCAATCAAATCAAATCAAATCAAATCCAAATCAAATCCAATCAAATCCAATCCTAATCCAATCCTAATCCAAATCCAACTTAATCCAATCCAATCCAACTAAATCCAATCAAATCCAATCCAACTGAATCTAATCCAATCCAATCCAATCCAATCCAATCCAATCAACCAATCCAACCAAATCCAATCCAACCGAATCCAATCCAATCCAACCAAACCCATCCAATCAAATCAACCAAATCCAAATCAAATCCAATCCAATCCAATCCAATCCATAATCCAATCCAATCCAATCAACCAATCCAATCCAATCCAACTGAACCCAATCCAATCAAATCAACCAACCAACCAACCAAATCCAAATCAAATCCAATCCAATCCAATCCAATCCAATCAAATCCAATCCAATCCAATCCAATCCAATCCAAATCCAATCAAATCCAATCCAATCAAATCTAATCCAATCCAATCCAATTCAATTCAATCCAATCCAATCAAATCAAATCAAATCCAAATCAAATCCAATCCAAATCCAATCCAATCCAATCAAATCAAATCCAATCCAATCCAATCCAATCCAATCCAATCAAATCCAAATCAAATCCAAATCAAATCCAATCCAATCAAATCAAATCAAATCAAATCCAATCAAATCCAATCCAATTTAAATCCAATCCAATTGATCGAAGTCCAATAAGATCCAATCCACACTCCATCACAATCAAATCATTGACAAAGGCATTAACCTACTCATCTAGCATTTGCATGCCCGTTCAGACCCGTTCACAAGCAAAGAAGATGGCCGACCTTCAAGCTCAAAATGCCCAATCCAACAATCCCCAAGATCTCAACAACACCTCATCAGATCCCAACAAGGGTACCAACATCTTACATGACCCTCACAATGGCACCTCATCACACTCCAACACTGAGAATCAGAATAACTCGCCACATGGAGAAGAGAGCATGGTTCAGCAACCTGAACTCACACTTGAGGAACATTTTAGCAATCCTGCCAATGTGCAAATGACCGACCGTTTACTTGCAAAGCATGGGGAAGAGATCTTGGCCCACTTGATTGAAAAGGGTGTTAAACCCCCCTCCAATGTTGACTTGTCCAAATACAAGGGTGCCCCATCTCACGTACTCCAAGGGTCCCAAAATGCGCCCGAAGGTTCATACTTTTCCAATGTTCCTCCAATTGAGGGTTGGCATCAACCTGAATTTGGCAATGCCATCCTTTATCAGGTTAATTATCCCCCACATGCTTCGACCTCAGCTATAGGGGGATCCCAGGTGCCCGATCCCAATAATCCTTTCGCTTATGGCATGCCACAAAACATTCCGCAACCTCCGCCATTAGCATTAACCGCACCCCCTCCTTTGAACCCACCTACAGTCAATATTGGGGGTACTTCCTTTGCTACATCGCTTCCTCCTCCTGGGACCACCAACACACCACCTCAACAGGTTCCCCACTCTACTATCCCACCTCAAATACCACCACAAGGCGCACCCCAGCTGAACATTCCGAGCGGAACCCAACAACCTCCTTTACAAAGTGTGCCCACACAACCCCCGCTCTCTCATCCGCAACAGCCTATACCCAATACTTTGACCTCTTCACAACAACCATCCTACCAACCACAAGGCAACCCTTCTCAACCACCTACCCAAACCATATCTCCCTTTCTTGCGTCCCTTTTGCGTCCAAAGGTTCAACCACAACATAATATCCCACCTCAGTCCATGCAACACTCGATGCCACAACAGCAACCTCCACAACACTACTACCACCATAATCAACAACAATTTCACCAACAACCGTTTTATGCAACCTCCCAACAATCACAACAATACCTTCAATACCAACAGGCCAACACGCAACGTCCCGTCCAAGTCCCTCAGCAACCTACCCCACACCTTCACCAAACAAATTCATATTATGTCCCACAACAACAACCCCCATACCAACAAAACCCCCTACCTTATCATCAAGTCATGTCATCATCCAATCAGCCAAACCCACATTTTAACAATCCAACCCCCTTTCAACAAGATCCCTCATCTTTCTATCATCCATATCCCCCCAACCCACCACCAGCTAGTTCAGACTTGTTGGAAATCAAGGCTGCCCTTAAGGACCTTCAAGCAGGGGGCACAAAACAATCCTTTAAATTTGAAGATATATGCCCATATCCGTTCGATCCATCCATCTCATTGATCCCATTCCCTAAACACTTCGAGATCCCAAAATTTGACAAGTACAAGGGAGACAAAGACCCTAAGGCCCACTTGCAAGAGTTTTATGCACAATGTCAAGAAGTCATGTATAATGATAACTATCTCTTACGTCTGTTTCCGAGAAGTCTAGCAAGCCACGCTCTAGATTGGTTTATGACTCTTGAAAAGGGGTCTATAAAAACCTTTGCAGAATTATCAGAACAGTTTGTCTCCTACTTCTCCTTCAATTTGCGGAAGGATACTGACACCTTAGATCTCCTGAAAGAGAAGCAACGGGATGGAGAAACCTTTACCAGCTACCTCCAACGGTGGCGTGCATTAGCCAGTCGAATGAAAAATCCTTTGAAAGAAAAAGACATGGTCACTCTTTTTGTGGAAAATTCACATCCCGACATGGCCCACAATTTTAGACTACACTGTGTCACCACTTTCGCTGAGATAGTGGAAAAGGGACCTATCCTTGAACGTGCCCTTATCGCCAAAGGACACATTAAAATACACAGTCATGACAAAGAACGGTCATTCGGAGATAAATCACGATTTTGGAACAAAAACAAAAATGCAGTGAATGATGGAGTGACAGACACCAAACATGTCCAAGTGGCTAATGCATCCCAAGGGCAACAACAGTCTGTACCCAACGCCATATCAGTACCGCAGGGGGCACCTCGTCCCCCTCAACAGTCAAACCAAAGAAATCAGGGGAACACCAAACGTCAATACACCCAATTGGGTGAACCCTTGAGTGTTGTTTTCAATAAATTGTTACAAATCAATTATCCCATCACATATCCTGTCACCAAACCATTCGATGAGTCCAAACCCAAGCCGGCATGGTTTAAAGACAATGAGTATTGTGACTTTCATAAAATCAAGGGACACTCCTTGAATAAGTGTCAGGGTTTAAAAAATTATGTCCAAGATCTCATTGATCGAGGAGATATCAAGGTTGACCCCAGTCAACCTTCGTCATCCAATGCTCAACTGCAAATCTATCAAAACGCCTTCCCAAACCATAGCCAAGGTCCTAGCACCTCCACTAGTCATCCCCAAAATAATAGCACCAATAATGTGACTTACAAGAATGTACCCTTCAATTATGAAGGTGTTATTCATTACATCGAGCAGGTGGAACCCCGAGTGTCCATGATCCACGTTAAAGCCAAAGACCCACAATGTGCTGTGACTACGCGACGAGCCCGCATCACCGTCCCTGCAGCATCCACACCCGTCCAACCCGCTCCTGTAAATTCTCAATATAACATTCTTGATCACCTAAGGAAGACCCCCACTCACATATCCATTTTGGATTTGCTTAGGTCTTCCCCGATACATCAAGAGATCCTCAACAAAGCCTTGCAGGAAACCCATGTCCCAAACGACATCGACCCCACACAATTCCAAGCTTTGGTGGGACACTTGGCTTTGTCTCACCACCTCCATTTCAGCCAAAATGATATGCCCAACATTGGCATCAATCACAACCGCCCCCTACATATCGAAGTCATAATTGCCCGTCATAAAATAAAAAGGGTCTTGGTAGATAATGGCTCTGCCCTTAATCTATGTACTTTGAAGTTCATAAAACAGATAGGGTATTCTCAAGCGGACCTAAGCAACCAGATAATTACAATCAAGGCTTATGACAATGCAGAGAGAAATTCAGAAGGCATCATCAGTCTTCCTATACAAGTGGGACCTGTGCTCCAGTATACTACCTGCCATGTCCTTGATCTGGACTTACCGTATAATCTCCTCCTTGGCCGCCCATGGCTCCATGCTATGCAGGCTGTTCCATCCACATACCACCAATGCCTCAAATTCCCGGTTAATGAACAGGAGGTCACCATTTATGCCGACCCCCAACCATTTGAGTATTGTCAAGCTTTAGAAGCATCTTTCCCCCATTTACATTATTGTCCTGGGGTCGAAATGGGGGCCTCCCACTCGTTATCCTCCAATCCATCATCCTCCAATCCATCATCATCTACTATAACAACGGCTCCATCTTCCACTGATCCTACAGTCACAAAAGTTCAGATCATTGACAAAGGGTGTGGCGAGTATGAAATGCATACTGCTCTTAATGTAGCAACCATGCCACCATCGCCACATGAGTATGGTCAACCTCCCCATGCTACCCCAAAGGAGGACAAGACTGTCACCTTCCGTGGCAAAAATATTCCTACCACCACCTTTGTATCTCCAAGTATCAAAACAGATGCGCCAGAAGAAGACATAAGTCAGTGGGTCTACCGCGAAGAGCCCGAACCAGAGACTCCTCTAAAGAAATATTTTCAGGAAAAATACCCTTGGCCAACAAAGTTCGTGGAAAAACATAACTACCAAGGTAGAGGCCTAGGTAAAGAGGAACAAGGGCGATTACAACCCATTGATACGTCTCTGCTACCAAAAAATGTGGGCATTGGGTATGACAGAAAGCAAAAGAGTCCCACAACATCATCTAATACTTCCAATAGTATCACTGTGGACGATGGCTCATTGGAAGACATACCTGAGGAGGAGTCCATCATACATGCATACGATGATGTCGATCACACTGATTTATCCTCCATGTTCGAATGCCTATCTGTTTGCACCATCAGCCTATCCCTTCGTCACCCTGAACTCATTGACTGGGACCTACAAAACACCACACCTGTCAGTATGACTACGGACACCTACGTCAACCTTATGGGATTGGGGGAGGATGAACACTCCAGTCGCAAAAATAAAAATCAGAAAAGTAAAAAGAGGTCATCTAGTGAAAACCTCCCTGAGGCGCTTCCTGACCTAGAAAAAGTAAAAATAAAGGACGCATCTGAAGGCGAAAACCTCGAAGAGGCGCCGGAAGATGGAGATGTTCATCTTCCCCTTATGGGAACTCAGCTATCTGCCAGGTCATCTATCCTGATTGAAGAAACGCAAGAAGTTAATTTGGGAACTGCTGAAAATCCGAAGATCACTTATGTAGCCAAGTCACTCTCTGAACAAGAATATCCAATCTTTGCGCAGCTACTCCAAGAAGGCATCATCAATTTTGCCTGGTCATATTCAGACATGCCAGGCTTAGACCCTGCTTTAGTGGTTCACCACTTAGACATTCGTCCAGACGCCAAACCCGTCAAGCAAAAACTTCGTAAGATGCATCCGCAAGTTGCATTGTTAGTAAAGAAAGAGTTGGAGAAGTTACTGGACGCGGGTTTTATCAGACCTATTGACTACTCCGAATGGATCTCTAACATAGTGCCGGTTGCTAAACCAAATGGTGACATTCGGGTCTGCACAGATTTTAGGGATCTCAACAAAGCCTGCCCAAAAGATGATTTCCCTCTTCCTAATATTGACATGTTGGTTGATTTAACGGCAGGACATGAGATGTTGTCCCTCATGGATGGCTTCTCTGGTTACAACCAGATCCGAATTGCACCAGAAGACCAGCACAAAACTGCCTTCACAACTCCTTGGGGCACCTTCTGCTACAACGTTATGCCCTTCGGTCTCAAAAACGCAGGGGCAACATATCAGAGAGCCATGACGGTTATCTTCCATGACCTCATCCATATCATCATGGAGGATTATGTTGATGACCTATTAGGGAAGTCCAAGACACTAGCAGAACATCCGGCCATTCTGAAGAAGATATTTGAGCGACTAGAGCACTATAGGTTGCGGTTGAATCCAAAAAAGTGTGTCTTTGGTGTCACATCAGGAAAATTGTTGGGTTTCATAGTCTCCCGCAGGGGTATTGAAGTTGATCCTGCCAAAGTAAAGGCTATTCTAGACATGCCGCCTCCACGCAATCTAAAGCAGTTAAGGAGCCTCCAGGGAAAAATGCAGTCCATCCGGCGGTTTATAGCCCAACTTGCAGATAAATGTCAACCTTTTACTCATCTTTTGAAGAAAGATTCTACATTCCGATGGACAACACAGTGCCAAATGGGTTTTGATAAAATCAAGGAATATTTAGCTCATCCCCCGATTTTGATGCCGCCTATTCCAGGAAAACCCCTCCTACTTTATATCTCTGCTACCTCAGTCGCACTGGGGGCATTATTGGCACAGCACGATGAGTCACTCAAAGAAAGGGCAGTCTACTACATCAGCAGAACACTAGTCGGCTATGAGTTAAATTACTCTCCTATGGAAAAGCGTGCCTTGCGCTGGTCTTCAGTACACAGAAACTCCGACATTACATGCTCAGTCACCCAGTCAAACTAATTGCTAAAATTGATCCTCTGAAATATCTGTTATCTAGGACCACCTTGACTGGCCGCATGGCCAAATGGGTCATGTTGCTAAGCGAATTTGACATTGAGTATGTAGAGCGCAAAGCTATTAAAGGACAGGTTATTGCTGATCAATTGGCTGAAGCACCACTAGTAGACGCCTACCCAATAGACACTGAATTCCCAGATGAAGGAATCTACACAGTAACATAAGCACCAACTTGGACGTTATACTTTGATGGCTCATACACTCACAATGGATCTGGGGTAGGAATTCTATTAGTCACCCCTCAAGGTGACTACATCCCAAAATCCTTCAGAATAGCATTTCCCTGCACCAACAATATGGCGGAATATGAAGCCCTCCTCACTGGCCTTAGAATTGCAAAACAGTGGCACATTACACATTTGAAAGTCTTTGGAGATTCCTTGTTGGTTATCAGACAAGTTAATGATGAATTCCTCACAAAGGATGACAAACTGCTACCCTATAAACGCATGGTGGACGACTTCAAGAAGTATTTCGCCTCTATACAGTTTGACCAAATCCCTCGTGTGCAGAATAAAGCAGTAGACGCCATGGCCACTATTGGCTCTTTGATTGACATGCCCAAAGATCGGACGGAGTGTGAGTTTCTGGTCGAACAACTGTTAATCCCTGCGTATGATGTCCCTAACACTGACATGGTGTGCGATGTTGTAGGTCCTGCCTCCCCATGGTACCAAGACATATATACTTACCTCCGTGAGAACACCATACCCCCGGAACTTACACGCAACCAACGTAAATCCTTCATCCATCGTTCATCCCGATACATCCTCGTTGGTGACACGCTTTATCGTCGCGGGTATGATGGAATCCTCCTGCGATGTCTGAATGAGACCAAAGCCCAAACGGTGCTAACAGAAGTACATAGTGGTATTTGTGGGGCTCACTCAAATGGTAGGTATGGCTTTGGCCAAAAAGAATCCTAATGGCCGATATTACCGCCTACAATGGAACGTGCGATGTTTATGAATTTGTAAAGAAAATGCCTCCGTGTCAACAAGATACGGATTTGGTCCACGCTTCCGGCCACAAGATCTCCACCTCCTTACACCATGGCCGCTTCTCAATGGGGTTTTGACTTTACTGGTAAGATTCACCCACCATCATCCGGACGGCCATACATCTTCATCATCATCGAATCGAGTACTTCACCAAATGGGTGGAAGTACCGCCAATTCTCCCAAATCAATCGGTACTCGATTTCTAACACCCATCCTCTACTATATTCTCTGCAGATATGGTATCCCCTCCACCATCATTTCTGATAACGGAAAGCCATTTAAAAATCAAGCCATGAAACACCTATGCGATACCTTCCATATCCAACATCGTTGGTCAACGCCTTACTATCCTCAGGGTAACGGTCAGGCGGAAGCAACCAACAAAACCCTCATTCGCATTCTCAAAAAGGTGGTCACTAGCACTGGACGATTGGCACCTTCATATCTATCCAATCTCTTTGGGCATGCTACTCAAGACATCCATCCGCACTCCCACAAAGCCGCCCCGTAATTGCTAGTATATGGAGTTTGTAAGCCGCTTTGCTAATCGGCCGAGTTCTCATTGAGAATTTCTTTGAAAAACCTCATCAGCTAAGAAGATGCTCGTGTCGCTCGGCTTGCACAGCTAGAGTTACTCGATGAACGTAGAATACGGGCCTATGATCATCTACAAGTATACCAGAATCGTCTCAAACGTCATTACAGTAAAAAGGTCCGCCCCAGGCAATTCCAAGTTGGTGAACTTGTGCTCAAGGAAAATCACCGCACTCAGCAAGATCGTGACAAGAAAGGCAAATTTGAAGCAAACTGGTTAGGACCATATATCATAACTGCTAAATATGGATCTGGAGCTTATAGGTTGACTACTCTGGAAGGGGACCCCCTCGACGAACCTGTCAATATTCTACATCTCAAAAGGTTCTACGCTTAAAGTCTGCTTGGTCTACCCTATCAAATCAAAAAATAAAATAAAAACCAAAAAAATCAAAAAAATAAATAAATAAATAAATAAATTCGTCCTATGGTGAAAACCACCCCTTGGTGGCGCCTTGGATAAGTATGGATGGTGAAAACCTGGTAACAGGCGTCATCCATAGAGGGCTTAATCATTATCTACCTCGTATCCTAGTGTTATCATCCACACCTTCATCCCCCCGCATCAACCTAGGCCGCTTGGTATTTGTCGATTGAGCATTGGACGGCTCATCTTACCTATCCCTCATCCTCCGCTTGGTATTTGTCGATTGAGCATTGGACGGCTCATCTTACCTATCCCTCATCCTGAGCTTCCTTATGTCCCACTTCGAGCTTATGTCTTTCATCCGTCGGTCCGTCTCATCATATAGGATCATCCATCGTGTCGGTCTCCATCTTGATCTCATCCTCTTGTCCCACTTCCATCTTTTTGTCGAACTACGTTGCCCCTGCGCTTGCACGTAGGCAAGGTTGGTCATTCGATCCTCCCCCGGGGCATTTGTCGGTCATATCTTGTGTCCATCATCGGTCACCATTGTCCTCTTTCCGCTTTATCCATGGTCCTTTTTCACGAACTACGAGGGCTCTGCGCTTTCACGTAGGCAAGGCCAATCTTTGATCGGCCCCCGAGCCCCTAGGTCTTTAGGTTGTGTCTTGTCCCCTTTGTGGTTGTCTCATCAAATTATGCCCTTATCTAGCTAATTCTTAAACAAACAAGACCCACTTGTATCAATAAATCCGATCAATTTTAAATATCCTTTATCATATCGATCTTTTCGCTTAGCATCCAGCATAGGTCTTAACAGGATACATCCTTCCTAACAGGCCTCATCAATCCCATCCATCCCCTTGATCCTATGGTAATGGACATTTGAAATTGATTATTATCTTTTGATACTTTTGGTTTTTGTTTATCATTTGAGCTCCCTATAATCACTTGTCAAGGCCACCATGATCCATCATATTATGGCGCGTTTTGACTAGTCCACAAAAGGGGGCATATCTTGATCTTTTCTTTGTTTGTGTCTTCTTGGTTGTCCCACATAGTACCCACCAAGATCCCTGAGGTCTTGTGTTATGTTGGGGTATCCTTCTGTCTTTACGGTTATCCCAATACTGGGCCCGACTAAAGTCTTTCTTTTGAGACTTTGGGCTATTGGGATAGCCTTCTTGTCTGGCGTGTTTGTCTCATGCATTAGACACTGATTTACCTTGGTCCTCTATACCTTGGTGTGTTGTGTCTTATGCTATAGCAA
>VDFB02194088.1:0-10772 GCA_007258455.2 Sequoia sempervirens | reverse complement strand
TTCGTGTATATCGAACCAGCTGCATTCAATCTTTGTAATTGTAATAGGGTCTGACATACTCCATCAATTCAATAACTTTTCCATAACAAACCTTTATGTCATCCATGCAAAATAGACCCAAACCATGTATTACGATGGTGCTATGCGATATATCCTCTCGCTGACACAAAAAATTAGTGTTTATTGAAGGAAGTTCCTTGGGTACCCATTTTTTCCGTAGATGTTTGTACATCAAGGGAACCTCAATGTCACCTATGCTCTCATTATCATAAGAACATGACCCCCCTTTAGCAAGAAAAAATTTGATGCATTTATGAAATTTTCTTCTAATCTTTTGACCTATAGTTGATCTCCCTCTTTTAGACCTACTACATGTCTCGCTTTCCTCTACTCTTCCTGAATTTCCCTCGCTCGAGGAAGACAGATCTGACAAATACCTATTTGGTGGTACTTGCAGTCATAAGGATGTTGGATAAATTTCTTTCATGGTGATGTGATCCCAAGGTGACATTATGATTAATCTATCATTTCATCGCTAGAATTTGACATGTTATAAGGTAATCAAGTCTTGATAGTTTGCAAGTTATTGTTACTACCATCCAAATGTGTCCATCACAAATCAAATCAATGTATGGAGACTGTCCCTGTAATTAATGACTTTAAAATGTCATTATTTTACAACCCAACACAAACATGGAGTTTGGGAGATGCAGTTCACAGTAGCTGAGGCTATGGAAGCCTAAAAAACCTAGACTTAGTGATGAATTTTCCTACATGAACAATGTATGACAATGTTCCAAGGATTTTTGCATGACAATTAAGGGGAAAAGGTAATGAATGATAGTCATTATCAGTCTCACAGTCTTTAAGTGTGTGACAGTGTTGCATGATCACATTTCAGTGGATAGTCCATAGGTGCCAATCATAGTAGGCAGGAACCTTGATGAGGGAGGTGCCATTGAACAAGGTATGATTGCTCTTGGTTCAATAGTTTTGTGTTGGTGGGTTTTTTATTTTAATTAGATTGAGAACCATATTGATAAGATGCCCAACAGTGAAGTTTCTTCAAAGCATTCTATGATTTCTCTTGGTTCAATTTCTAGATAGCAGTTTTTGAGGAATGAATGTTATACGAGTATCTGTCAAACACTTATCATTTGGAAAAGTATATTTAATATTGGTACAACAAGGTCATATTTCTTATCCCTGGGTCTCTATACTATTGTGAAAATGTTGAAGTGAATGATTGCATTTCTGGAAATATTCTTAGGGGAGAGGCCAACATAGTAATTTAAAATCCACTGTAGTGGAAGAGCAAAAATTCGACTATTTTTTGACTTTCAAAACATGCATTATTATGATCTTGTACTTAGAGGATTGTCAAGTGGATTTGATTGTAATTTTTTTGAAGGAAACAAGTTCCTCGATAATAGTTCCTCAAAAATATTCAAACATATTTTGAAAGTTGAGAAGACCTTGCTAATTTCATCAACCAAAATGCCTTGATGGATTTGGAGTTGGAAGGTGCAAATTTCACCTGGTCAAATTGATGGTTAGGCTCCTCATCAATTCAAGGGAGATTATACAACTGATGCTATTCTCTATTGTAAAGTACCATGTAGCCTCATATACAACCTTTCAAAGGTATGAATTCATGTTATATCTTCTCTTAATCCAAGTTATTTGATTTACTAGACTTCTACTTAACGTTTTAACTCCCAAACTTTGTAACAAGTGTTAAATGTGACTATGGTCCACCAGTTACACAACCAAGGCCTCAAATGTATTCTCTAATTGTAATCAAAGGATTTTTTCTCTTCATTCAAGTAAATAAACTTGAAGGGAAACACCACCAAGTGGTTTATTGGACACCTACATGACTAAAAATAGCAGCAAATTTACATTTAATGCAAATTTAATGCAAATTTCCATTGAAATTTTCTGTAGTGTGTAGAAGAATGGTTTCACCATACATAATATTTTGGGTTAAGTTGTCTTGAAAAAGATGAATTAGAACACTAATAGACATAATTTAGGTGCATGTGTGAGGTGGTTCAACTATCCATTGATAAACTCCATATGCCTAAGTGGTTAACGGGGAGGGAGTGTGTACTAGGCTTGGTTAAGTCATCATAAGTTTATGCTTTGGCAATGAAAATTGTTTAAGTCATCTTAAATCTTCCTATGTCTAATTACTAGGAGACTTTTGGTATGTTTTAAGGTAGGATGAGTGGTTGCATCAATGTTCTAGTTCTCTATGACAAGGTTTCAACATCTTCAAATAGTGAAAGTTAATGCTCATAGTCATTTGAAACAACAACATTTTGATTATGTATGATGGTAGGATTTGATAACTTAAAAGAATTGGCTATCGAACAAACTTAAAGTTAAAAGAAATTTTTCAGTTTAAGGGGTTAGCATTTTCTTTCATCTTTGCATATTGGTTTGATGCTTCAAACAATGCATTTCTTATCCCACTTCTATCATATTGTATTCCCATCCCATTGCAAAGAAAAAAGGTTAAACATTTAGCAATCTACCATTCTTAGCTTTGAAGTTGTTGGCCTTGCATACTTGTTTTGTTGAGTCATAAGTTTGCATGATAAGAAAGGAAGAATGAAATTTTAAATTTTAAATGTTTCTAAGACCCTATCTTTGAGTTTCTTCACTTTTGTGCCCAAGCAACCATATTATTTTTTTGTGAATGGGAGTCAATAATATGTTCTACAATCAATGAAAGACAACTCCATGCGATACAGGCATAGCTCATTGGGGAGTCTCTGGTGTAGAGTACCTACACCTTATGTTCACAACTGGAGCATTAAAGGTTGATCATAGAAGTTTCTAGGGAGGTTTGAAATTTTTTTTGATGTTTTAATAAGGTCTAAAAGACCATTTATTGTTTCATTGATCCATATTGTAAACAAGATCGAATATGTGAAGAAATTGTCAATGATGGTCAATTATTGTCAAAGTAGGTAGAATATGTTTTATTTTAGGGAGTCATGTATTCAAGGTGAATAAGGTCTAACAAGACCATTTTCAATGTGTTTAGGGTGCTTGGAAGTCATCTAGTTGATAATGTAAAAAGTTGCAATTGTTGACATTAAAAGTTGTCAAAATTGCAATTTTGCAAAATAATGGGTTGCTAAGTTTTTGTAAGTTAGTTATGGATGTGGTTGAAGGTAGTTTGGGTTTGAGATGATTTAAAAATCCTTCCAAGGCCTAAGAAAATGTTGTTGGAGGAGTTGATACCAAAATTTCATATCAAATACCACGTTCTTGAAGCAATTTTCTGTGTTTTTACTATTTTTCTAAAGTTCTTTTGTGTTGTACGGATTCGTACAAGCTTGAAATGCTCTGAGATCATTGGTGTAGATAAATATATGTGTTCCATTTCATTTTAATTTGTTTTGAATTGCTAAATCACTGTTTTGTGGGAGAAAACAATCAAATATAGGGACTGCCTTGTTTTGCTTGTGTAAGGGTTTGAGGGCTAAAAACAAATGAGATCCACCAATCCACCCATTTTCTTGGAATTGTAACTCGGTGGATTGGTGTGAAACATGGTAGGATAGAGGTTAATTTAATTTAGGGGTCTGTTAAAGCAAGAAGCTCGACGTTGAAGTGATTCCCTAGGGTTGACAGGGACAATTTTCTTATGAATTTGTGGTTGTTAAGTCAAGGTTTCTCAATTTGATGGATGGAACAGTATGAATGAAGGTTTTTTGTTCTATTGTAGGATGATTTTAATTTGTTGAAGACAATAGTTGAGTTAGGGAGGTCGGGTATATGGTGTTTCTCTAAAACCCTAGTGTATTGAGGGAAAATGGAGGGTTTTGTAGAATAGTGACAAAAGGGGCATGGCTTAGCCCAACAATGGTGAAATTTGATGTTTTGTGTCATAAAAAATATTTGTCAATAGGTTGTGGAACAAAACCAAGCAGTTGGAAAGGCCTTCCTTTGTAAAATAGGGGTAAGTTTGTAGCCTTTTTGGTAGGACAGACTAATGAAACACATGAATGTTGTAAAATAACCTTGTGGGATTGGTTGAGACTGTGTTTAGGGACTTAGAATCTGACAAGAGAACCTTGTATCCCCCTTCTCATTTATTATTCTAGCAGAAGATTTGGGAAGAAGCCTTCAATAAGCGATTATTCAAGGCAAGTTAAGATGAGAAACCCACTTCAACTAGCGTCCCCATTTCCCATTATCAATTTGTGAACAATACCATTGTGGTTGTTGAAGCCTCAATTATGGAAGAAAAATAAATCAAACAAGTTTTATGTAAATATGATAATTCCTTGAGGCAATAAATCAACCTTCCTAAAAGTACCATATTTTTTTTTCAATGCTCCTCCTACGAGACAACTGAAAATTGCCAACATTCTTGCATGTCAAATAGGATCTATCCTATCCTTCTACCTTGGGATGCAACTCTTAAAGGGCCCAATCCCAAATAATTTTTTGAATAGCCTGTTGGATTGATTCCAACACAAAATTGCATGATGGAAAATCTCTCTTAAGTCAAGCTAACAAGCTTCAACTTATTAAGGCTACTCTTCAAAATCTCCCAGCATACAATACAAGTTTGTTGCATATGCCTGTGAAAATTATTGACAATGTGGCAAATAATGTTTTTGGTCAAAAGTGGAAGATAAAAAAATGTATTCCTATGTTGGCTTTGGAGTTTTTTTCTAAACCCAAGAATAAGAGAGGGTTGGGGTTAAGGCTGATCAATGATTTTAATCTAGCTATTAATGCTAAAATTGCACAGAGAACTCCTTAATAAAGAGAAGAAGTGGAAAACTATTACCTCTAAGAAATGCTTGGAAGGGAGGAATGGAGATATTTTATCAATCAATAACCTACCCCACAGCTCTACTATTTGTCATTATGGCAGATGCTCTTAATTGTCGAATCACAACAAATGTACAATAAGATCTTTGGAAAGGCATGAAAATTACAGGTTAAAGAGAATTGGGGTGCCAATATAAAAGATATAAATCACTTACAGTACTCATTATCCCTTGGTCATCAATTTTCCCTTTCTGAGTGCCCTCAAACTCATCGCTTTGGATTTTCTCCTGCCCTGTTTTGCCAGTTAGGGTCTCGGTGCACTAAGCTATGTCGTGCTCCTGCGTGCGTGGGGCCAAAAATCAAAATAACATGTGTAATTCAAATTAATATGTAGGTTTTTCGCTCCTCCAAACTCTTCCTCATTGGCATTGACCTTTCACTTCTCCAATTTGATGAGCTATAACCTAAAAATAAGGTTTCGACGAAGGTTTTAGAGTATGTTAATTAAAATGAAAATTATGGCCATTTAGGTTTTAATATTCTACATATATAGTTAAGTATATATTACCTATATTTTACATAATAAATAATATAATTATTCTACTTATTATTATTATATATTATATTCTTTAACAAAATTATTAAATACATATAAAATTTAATTAATACAAGTATATTTTTATATAATATATATCCTAAATTTATAATTATATATTATTAAATAAAAAAATAATAATAGATATAATTTTTTATTTTTTTTTGATACGTAAGGTGTTGATTTTATTTATAATAATAAAAGTATACAGGCATCTGCTATGCAGGAATGTTACATTAATGACCTTCAAACATTCAAAAACTGACATGGTGGATAACTATCCAATTCCATATTGGAAGCGTCGATCAGAAGATGAAAATAGAGACAATTTTCAGCAAACTTACAAAAACTTAACTCCATTTCGTAGATACAGCGAGTAACAAGGCAAAAACTAGCAAGAAACCAGATAGACAACCGTACCCCACTTGATCACCAGAAGCCATTAACATCTGCAAAACAAATAAAACCTTCCACCCAGTCTGTTCCCTCCACTGGCACTATCTTCACTCTTTTCTTCAAAAACTCCACTGCCACGTCTGCAAGTGTGCGATGTCGGGACAATTCGGAGCCTTTGAGATCCAAAAGAAAAGGGTAAATCTTGATAGCATCATCCGAGTCCCACATAGTGGCCAAGTCCGCAGGGCGTGGTATGCCCTTACCCAAGAGAGCCGCCTTCAGAGTAGTGTCGATGCCCCCGAGCAAGTCCTTCCGAAACAGTTGCACCAACAAATCCTTAGCCATTGACTTCGGGGTAGCAATATCCAAGAGCAAAGCAAGAAACCTGGATGATATTTGGGCATTGTCCCTTGCAAATTCTTTTCGCTCTAAATGTTCCTTTCCAAGGACCATTTTCACTGCCGCAACCGTCGCCGGATCATCTTCAAGCAAGATTCGTTTGAGACGCTGGTCCGTTACCTCCCGAAAGGCAATTTTCCTTTCCGTTGCCACTAAAGAAATAGGGGTGTCGACCCCGAAGGATTCAAGACCTTCCGCCGATATAATAATGGTGAACTTCGATTTTGACAGCCTCGCCATTGCCGAAGATGCGCCCGGAGCACCCTGCAACAAAAACATAAAAGCAAAAACTAGGGAGCCGAACCTAAATTTAGGAATGGGCTTCCTAAATTTAACATGAAACCTCAATAATGAACCGTCAGTCATCGTATACGGATACAGATTAAGGGCTTTGCAAATCTGTCCTTCGCATGAAAGGAAATTCCTCCCCCGCAAACCTATGATCAATGCAATTTATGGTGCTTACCACTCGGCACGTCCGCGCACAGAATAAGGTAGGCCGTGCGCTACGTGTCCCCCAGCCGACGTCGTGATAATTGAGCCCATCATTCCCCTAGACTCCCTTCAATTTGTCCGAGCAAAAAGGCGGCCGATTAATCCTTCCATTGCCATTCGCATACCGCTAAATTTGGTAGGTTGGTGTGACTACCAACGCCCGACCCGAATGCCACTCGTCCATCTCACACCCCACCACACGGCCACTTAGACATCCATTGTCTGTGTGGGGGGCGAGGAGGGAGCCCACCCATCCACCCACAATTAATATAATATATATTTAATATAATAGTAATATTAGATTAAATTACCATTACACTATAGCTGGTTTACCATTAAATGGCAGTTGAAACTTGTTTTCCAATGACACAATAGTGGTTTCGAGGCATGAGATTTTTTTCAAGCTCAAATATCACAATATATGTAGCTTATTAGCTAATACAAAGAGAGAAACTAAAAAGATAGAGAATGAGAAAAATAGATGAATTACTTAGATAGATAGGGAGAGAGAGAGAGCATGAGAAAGAAATAGAAGAGATACAAAGGAAAAGAGAGAGGGAAAAGAGAAACTAAATTTTGATTGGTTGTTTCACGTCAACAATCCAAGGATGTCATGTGTCCTTGGGGAGTTATGCTCAAGGTAGCGTGTCATTTGATTAAAGATAAGATAATTTCTCCTTTAAGACCTCTTCAATGTACCCATTGCACACTTAAGGAGACAGAAGATATGGAGAGAGAAAGAGAGAAAGAGAAGTTGAAGCGGAAGGGAGAGGGAGATAGATAAGATAGATATGTGGAGAGAAAATAGAGAGAAAGAGAGAGGAAGCAAAATGAGACAAAGGAGGAGCAAAGATAGAAATAAAGGGATAAAAAGAGGGATACAGAGAAAAAAAGAGAGATAAGAGAGAGAAACAAAGATAGAGATAGAGATAGAGATAGAGATAGAGATAGAGATAGAGATAGATCTCACCTCTTTTCTCTTCCCATATATATCTCTATCTCTCTTTCTCCCATCTATCTCTATCTCCCATACTTGTTTCTCAACCTTTATCTCTATACATGTCTCCCTCTCTCTATCCATACATCTATCTCCCTCTCTATCCCTCTTTATATATTTCTCTTCCATATCTATCTATCCCTCTCTCCTCTCTCTCTTTATCTCTCCCTATCCTTCTCTCCTCTCCTCCTCTCCATATCCCTTTCCTTCTACATCTCTATCTCTATCTCTATCTCCTTACCCATCTATCTCTCACTCTTCCCCACTATATCTCTCCCTCTTTCTATCACTACCTCTCCATCTCTCTCTCTCCCTCTCTCCTTATTGCAAGCATAACATGAGCCTATTGGTAATGGAGCTTGATCATCTTCCTAATTTAGAGGTTTTATTTCAATCATGTTTGGATCCCTGTAAGTGGATGCATAGTTTATTTGAAGCTATGATTTCTCCATTGAGACCTTTGTTGCACAAACAACATCATTTGCTTAATTTCCTACCAATTGACCTCATGTACTGCATAAATGTATGCAAAAAATAGACCAAAATTTATCCTAATTGAAATTCCACACTTTTTTAGCGTACCCATTGCACACTAAGGTGTGATTGCTAGTTAAGTTTGATTTGTATGTTTTATTTTAGAACTAGAATGGTAGAGATAGGATAGAATAATACCATTGGTTGAAAAGTCATTGCAAGAACCTTAAATTCATACCTTAAACCTACAAGATAAACCTTATAATCAAAACAAAAATCTAACACTTAAAACTAAAAACTATTGTATTTTGTGATAAAACAACCTTGTTTGACCTTAGTAAAGATGACTTATCTACTTGTTACATGATTAGGGCATAGTATTTGATGGGACCTACAATAAAACCCTTATGAATACAATGGGGGGTTTGTAGAAAGAGAAGACTATGTATGTGGTATTTCTAAAGTGGTACTTGGTTCAATTATGTGATGGTCAAATACCACAAATAAATGGAAGATAATATCATTGTATGAGTATTAGTGGGATAGTATATTATTACTAGATCAATCAAGAGAAAATTGATAGCTAAGTACTTGAATTTTATTTTATTGACACTTGATAAATGCAAGATTATAGAGGTATTATGTTTCTCAATTGAAGTAAAGAAAGTGGTTGACATGGAAGTAAAATATTTTAACAACTCATAAATGATACATATATAGATATATCTTCTTTATATTATCCTCATACATTTCAATGTTTGTAATGCTCGATAGATGATGTTCTTAAATCCACATATTTTTCCAAACTTATTACATTCCAATTATATTAAAAGAAAAGGATTCATAGATCAAGATTTCTCCATAAATTCTCAAAAGGAAAATTCAAGAGAATGAATTTCATTCCATGTACACAAAAGAAGTAAATTGCACTATCAACAAAGATATTGGCAATGATACATATATAAATGTCATTTCATATCAATGAGTTTCCATGAATTCATTCAAGTTTCAATTACATCATTAACTTTCAATCAATACATCTAAATTTCAATGTTACATCAAATTTTCTTTCCAACACATCTATTTCAATGTTACAATACTGAATTTCAAATAGTTACATTTACAAGTGGGCTTTTATGCTTTCATCCACATTAATACATGAATAATACATTTATAACATTTAAATCTCTGAACCTCAACTGTTGTGACACCACTAGTCTTCTTGCAAGCTGGGGCCAACAGTGTGATTAAGGCACCTTTTTCACTCAACCACAAAGTACATGGCTTCCACGGGTTTCTCCCTAACTCGAAGAAATCCCCGGCCCTACATGAGGAAGAAAGCTTGATGCCTATATGCATTCCTAACATGAGAATCACATATTTCTTGCAAACAAGAGGTGGCAAAGACCTATATTCATTTAGTTCTAGGATTTTAATTCCATCTATTTCAATGGTGCAAGTGATTGGCCAAGCATAAATAAAACAAATGAAAGTTTTAGAAAAGGTAAAACTATTGTCTCTGTGGGTCCACCTTTGGCATCCTGTCCCGGAAGTTTCTCAAAATATAGTAAATAATGCATTTTCCATCTAAGTTCACATTCACATTTCTAATTCCAAAGAAATTAAATCATTTTCCATTGTTCACACAAATATTATCAAAATAGTTTTTCATGCATACACTCAGTATGAGAAATGTATTTAAAGTTACTAATTTAAAAAAAACAATCCAAGTTGGGGTTGGGGCCCTAGCTCAGTTGGCTAAATCTTTCCTGTTGCAGGAGGTTGGTCACGAGGTCTAGTCTCCCCCACCCCTGTGGTACCAAAGGGCGTGTCGTGCCGCCCACCCTGCCGCCGCAGTAAAAGTTTACTGTGCGCATCGTTAGCTTTTATAGGGGGTCGTGCTACCCGATCTCGTAGTTCAAAATAAGAACAATCCATGTTTTGTTTTCTAAAATAGCTTGATCAAAGTAAATAGACTTAATAGATTCAGAAAAAGAAATCAACTCTTTTCTAAAAAATTCACTAGTTTTAATTGAGTTTTCAATAGTCTACATTTTCTATAAAGTTTCATCTTCATCTTTTAACCTAGCTTTAAGAGTATTCCACTAAGTTCATAAATGAAATATGTTGATTCACACAATGCTTTGATATTCAGAAAAATAACAGCTTTAGAAAAGAAATACAATGCAAATTTCCATATTTGCACATAACTACAAGTTTGCTAGTGTACACTGACATTTATGTGAATTTAGTCTACTTCTTTTCTAAGTTTTTATCTTTTAGATATTGAAGTTCACCATGCAATTCTGTATATATATTTATTATGTATGTATATATATATATATATATATATATGTATATTCTTATAATATATACATATATATATATAAATACATAGTGGACATATAGCTGATTGTATATATTGAGCTATGTTTTTCTGTTTGACACCAATGACAAAAAGTAATATTTTCTATAGATAACAATGATATTTATGCCAGGTATAAATATATATATATATATATATATATATTTATATATAAATCTATGTGTATATATCTATATATATATATTTATATATAAATATTTATATATAAATATATAATTATTCATATATAT
>VDFB02194087.1:0-12815 GCA_007258455.2 Sequoia sempervirens | reverse complement strand
AAACAAAGAGAGTGAAAGACAGATGGGCAACAGCTTAGCACAAACAAAGCACAGAAGAAAAATATAAACCACAACAAAAATTGTTAGCCTTACCATTCAACCTATAATTTATAAATTTCTAGCCCCCAAAAAATTGTTGCTATAGATAGTATATATTTTTATTTGTTAAATATTTTTATCTCTTAGTTTTCGTTTTCCCTACATACCATTTGACTAGCAATATAAATGCTTTAACTTAGTGTACACATCATTTTATTGAAATATATTTTATTAAAATTTTATGTTGGTTTCATTCTTAGTTTTGATATTTCCAAAAGAATAACTGTTTAAGACATCCACTATAATAATTAAGATTAAAAATTCTCAACTCCTTTAATTTTTGTCTTATATTTTAATTATTAATATAAATAATTCTTAATTTTAATAATTTTCTTCTTGAATCAATCTTATTATGATTTTAATTTATTCAATCTTTAATACTTACCTTTTGGATTGGACCAAAATAAAAATATATTATCTCTCCTATGCATCAAATGAATTATGGTTAATGTAAAGCATGCAAGATCAAAATAATAAAAAATAGGAAATAAAATCTAAGCCCAAACTCTAAAACAAATTACCACATTTTAATTAGATTTTTATATTTTAAAATAAATTAAAATTTATGTTACATATTTTAATATTTATGTTTTTATTTGAAATTTAAATAGTCACTTCATGAAAAAATAGTGTTATAAGTAGCATATTGTTTTATTTTTTATAATTTTGAATAACATATTTTCTCTTAATTTTTGTCTCTTATGTTATCAATATAAATCATTTAACTTAGTTTGTCTATTTTATATTTTCCATTCTATTAAATTCAAATATATAAAATAATCTAATAACAAACTCCAACAACAATATATTTTTAATATATTATATTATTAATTTAACAACATATTATAATATATACACTATATATCATATATGTAACATATATAATATCTAATATATAATTTTGCAACATCATTATAATATTATAATATATATACAAGTTATATATGCAACATATATACCATCTAAAAATATAATTTAATATATTACAACTAAAGTTATAACAACAAATAAAATCTTTAATCATTTGTTCTTCTTACACAAGAGTCCCACCTCATCAATAATTTCATTTCTAACTTCTTAAAACATAACTATTTAATAACTTTTTGGCAGGAACTTCGCTGCCCTACAGCTCTTGTTTTATTTGTCGTCCGCCTAGTAATGCCTACTCCTTTTAATGAATGTTTTATTTTGCAAGGGTTGATGTAGTGCTACCGTTGATCTATTTCCTGCAGATATCAACGGTGACCGCCATCCTGTGATTGAGAATTCAAGGATCGTGAAATCATAGGTGGGCACCACGTGTCCTATCCGAGGAGCTCAAGGGTTGATTTAGTGCTGCCATTGATCTATTTCCTGCAGATATCAACGGTGCCCGCCATCCCGTGATCAGAAATTCAAGGATCGCGAAATCACGGGTGGGCGCCACGTGTCCTATCCGGGAGCCTGGCGGCTGACGAGGTTGCCGCTGATCTTACTCTCGTGATATCAATAGTGCCCCATCCCGGATCAGAATTCAAAAGATCGCGGAAATCATAGGTGGGCGCCACGTTGTCCTATCCAGGACGATCAAATTTGAGCCATCACCGGCTCAACTACCATTTGATCCGAAGTACCTTCGCCATCCCGCCGATGGTGCTTTGCTGATAGAAATCATCAGCGAAAGAATTCATGTGCTTTCCCATCCGGCTGGCTTCAAAGAGTAAAGGAAACACTAGCCGACTTTAAATGTATTAAGGGGTGGATTACTAAAGTGTTCTCGAGATGCACATGTTCTAAATTGATGGATATGTTATAATCTTGCTAGAAAAATCTGCTCGCTGGGTTAACTTAGCATGGTTGGCTTAATTGCGCAGCGAACGAGATCAATCACGCTCTATCCACTAACGACATAAGGATCGCATTATTCACGCAAGGGTTACACGTGCTCCTTCATGCAAGATGAAATCTTATGCATCATTGATGAGCTATCTCTTCAAGATTGATGGTGCCTACCATCCCGCGACATTAGGGAATTTTGGGATTTTATGTTGTGTGGGTGCCTCGCCACGGCTCATGCAATGAAGCCTAAGGAGTGAAGAAAGTCAACGCTTTAAAATGTATTAAGCAGTATGGATTACTAATGAGCTTGTAAAGATGAATGCGGTTTTATTTCAATGCAAATGTTTTGATTTTATGGTAAATTTGCTCGACAGCTTAAAGGAAAGGGGATGGCTACCATTTTTGAAGGAGCAGGCTTTATGGTGCGGATCAATCTGCAACTCTCAACCTGCCATGATAAATCAAAGATTGCGAGATCGCTGGCAACCGGGCCACATGGCATTCTTCTCAAGCGTGTGTATGACATAGTGTGGCCTTTACGCTGTTGGTGATGGCAAGCCAGCCTATTTTGAAGATGGTCAGCTGATGATTTGATCGTAACCGGGCGGATCAACGGCTCAAATTTAAATATGTATAAAATTATGGTTGGTTTCGTTCGTGCGGCCCGTGAGTGAGCTTTAATGGTGGATGAGACATCCATTGGCAGAATTTGATCAACATAAAATCAATTTACTTGTCTCATTTGTATCACAAAGAATCCAAGTATTTCATGAAAATAGTTTTAGAGCCAAAGGTGAAATTGCGAGCAGCTGCTGCCAAAAATTGGAGTTTGTGCGAAAAAAGTCATGAGTTAATTTTCTCTATTTCCCAGTCATTCTACACCTAAATTTGGGTAAGCGGGGGGGTTTGCTATGCTTGTCATTAAAATCTTTTGTTAGGGCTATTGTTTAATCATAAATTGTGAAGAATTGTGGTATTTTTACTCCTGAATTTCCTATCTAGAGCTGTTTAGTCATAGCCACTTCAAGTGTAACATTGTAGTAAGGCCCTAGTTTGTCTAAAATAGCGCCAACCAAGTAGCACTCTGGCCACATTGAGTATTTGAAAAGAAACTTGTATGATGATTTCTAGATCAATTTCCATTATCAACAAATGACAGAAGGAAAGGTTTGGTGTTGATGCGAGGGAAAATCCTAGGGGAGGGGTTGGTGTGTAATAATTCCAACATTGCTGATGCTAGGGTTCCACTCATAGGCTTACAAATGTTCAGATTATGGTATGGACAGAGGAATTTGCCTCATCCTTTTTCAAATGGATGGAGGTACAACATGGGAAAGCTGGTTGTTCCAAATGTGTTCCCTGATGTGGACATACTTAGAGCAGTGGCCATAAGATATGACCCTATCTGTAACGCCCGCCGTGCAAACCCCAGAGAACAACATTACAACAATTTTTTTTAAAACAATACAATTAAACATGCAAGAAACATTAACCAAATCACATAACACATTACATTACACTATTACGCTTAGCTCTCTGGGGCATGCAAGGTTACTTCACAAACAACTAACAATGAAAGTAAAGGATAACAACATAACTATTAATATTATAAACCATGAATCAGATTACATCCAATAACCAAGAGCGAAAATATTAATACATCACATAATACAATCATAATGAATCTCTTTTAACAAGTTACAATTGATCCTAACTATTACATCATTTTAATATTACATTACAATCTCTTGATTAATAATTACATCAAATTTCTCAAACGTGTGGGATAATGTAAATACAATAAAATCTGAATTACAAAGGAACACTGGTGCAACACCAACTGCAGAAATGCTGAGAAGATAGACTGTTGATGGGGGACCCAACGGGTGAGGAGCACGTTCCACCCAAACATGTGAGTTATAATTAACTCACCCCCCGTGCTCAAAGGTGACAAGGAAAAGAACCTGACCATAAATGTCAAATCGACTCCAAGAACAACATAGTACAAATACAAACTCAAGGTATACAATGGAACAACCATCAACGTTCACGAATCACATAACAAGTTAAAGCTATGAACTCATCACAACTAAATACAACATTATCAATTAAACAAGTAACTAAATAACAACCATAAATCAAATTCACAAGAATCAAATACAACATAAAGTTTACTATTCCAGAGGCAACCAAAAAAAAACAAGTACAAGGGTGTCTAGTGGAGAGTGTCATTGCATAGCTCTCATGGGACCTACTAGCCCTCCTCCAACTGAGGCGCCGGCCCCCACACATAGTAAATAAAACCACTTTTCAAGAGCAAGGATTAACCCACTAAAATCAAAACGAGCATAAGAGGAATCATTCTCAAAGAACCAACGAGAAGAAACAATTACAAAACAACATTTTTGCCCACCTCTGGAAGCCTAAAAACCAACTACCCATGAACTCACAAACGAGGGTAAATCCAAGTGACACAGGTTTTCGAATAAATTCCAATAATAATTCTTTAACAAAATCTCCTCAATCGAAATAACACAAGGGGAATATACATTGAAATGGAACCATCAAAACAATCCACCTTTAAACACACAAACACACACTCAATATATTAATCCTAAAGAATAATAACAATCAAATACGCTATATCCCTTCATTTAGAAGTAATTTAAAATAACTAAAGAAGTTATCTAAGCATACTTTCTATAAATCGAAATAAATATTTTATCACATGCAGACTACTTTCACTAACACATCAAAAGTAATAAACTTCAAGAGCCTTTAAGTCATCCTTGACATTTTATCTTTTTACTCATGAAGGAATTGTTTAAAACATTTAACGAACAATCACATCATCCAACTCAAATGTAACCCTATTTACCTTATTAGCTTCTAATTATGAAAACAATGATCCAAAACTATTGTCATACAAATATAAATCTATAAATATAAAGAATATTAATTAATCAATCTTTCAACTATCTCAGTAAGCAAACAAATTCAATTCACTTAATTATCTACTTAATCCCCTTACCTAAACAATTATACTATCCCATAGGTTTATTCAAATTTACTAATTTCAAAGACATTCCAAGGAATCGATTTACATTTTATTTGTATATCATTATAAAATAATTTAATATAATTAAAGAAATCATGTTACATAAAATACAAACCATTTTTTTTTATTATTATAAATAGTAAATAGGAATGTAAACATATTTTGTGGCCCCTAAAAGAAATCCCTCACTATGCTAAATTTACCTTGACTTTGAATTACTGATAAAGCTACACTTCCCTCCGCATACCTTGAATTATCTATATAAATACCCAAAGTGAACGCATAAATAATATCACAATTAAAAGATGAAAGAGGATGACTCTAAACCGTGGAAATTTTCTTGAGGACGAAAGACAAGTCAGACACATGCCACCACAACCAGAATAAGATTTAATGCAAGGCTACATCCTACAGACCCGACGCAGGCATTCACTAACTTAACCATTCCCATAACTTCAATTTCTCTCAACTTCGACTGAATGGAAGTAATTGGAAAATAATTGTAACATTGGCATCAGAGAAGATAGGCGAGCCAGGTTCCCTCCAAACTAAGCAATAGCAAATGCTCAAGGGAAGGATTCGGCGATAGACAGACTTAGAGCATAATCAGCAATTTATTTATATAGAGAATACATGGGATAGAAAATATCAAATGCTCATCATAACAAAACCATCGAGATAAACACTATACAGGGTATTTGAAAGCACAAGAGGTTACCATACATAGTAATAAGCTTAAAGAAATTCTATAAGAGGATGATAGGGACAATAAGTCAAGCCATATTCGAACCCGCCAAGAACCCAAAGAAAGATGCTTAAAAGGAAGACACCACGACAAGGCAACTGGAAAACACCATCAACAAAGAATAATTGTTCCAAGACCAAATAAATGTTAAAGAATGTTGTGATTGCTTGCATCTTAAAGAATTCAAAGGTTGTGTTTCATTGATCGCATGAGATAAGGAGACCTGATGGTTCGACAAGGCTCGACATTGGAAGCACACCCATCAAAATACAAATGCCATAAAATAAAAATCTTCAACATTCCCAAAAATACAGTGAATGCAGGGCTGCATATATAGCATGATAGATGATGCACTAGGGAAGAACCAAATGAAGGCTTTTAACCCTATCACGAATCTGCATTCTCATAGTAGCGATAGTCTCTATTTATGAAATATCAAATTTCTCCCAGTAGCGGCGAGCTAAGGTAGGTAGAAATTTGTAGGTCCTTTGATCTATCTTATGGCCAATTACAATAATAAGAGCATTGGACCTGAAGTAAATAAACTCGAATGCCAGGACAACAAGTTTATTGGATCATAAATTATAAGCATATAGACCAAGCATATAAATTGAAATAGTCAGAGATGCAGGGAATAGACTCTTGTAGATTGCAGAATATGAAGGCAACGAAGCAAGAAAAAGAGTGAGTTTGAAGTTTAGGCACAAGAAATACGGTTGCTATCAAATCTCATGCATTCAACAGCCAGCAAAAAGAACCAAGCCACCCACATTTAGCCGATGCAAAACTAGGATGATGCCATTTAAGAGGATACTAGGCTGGCGCAGCCCTTGAAAACTAAAAAAAATATGACATCTAGGCAAACAAGAAACATAGACTTGCAAGCAGCGAATTAGGAAGGAGTGACGACTAAACATAATTGTCAATCTTGAAAGGATGCTCGAAATAGAATGATTATATTATCAGGAAAAATTACAAATAGGGAAATGACGAATAACAACATGGAGCATTTAAAACATCGAATGTCGAATATACAAGCCTGGAAATAGCCATCCTGAAATACTCTATCGAATTATCTCAAAATAGTATGTCAAACAATTTGAATTAATTATAAATTGCCTTCCAAGTTTGAAATACTAGCACATGACAATCAATACAAGACATCGAATTCCAATCACTTGAGCAATAACTTTCAACAAAGAGGGAGAAAAGATTTGACTACATTATTCGATGAACAAAATACAACCAAACCTGGATTCCTTCACTTCGTGAGAGAGCAGAAGTGCCAAAGATAAAATCTACACAGCAATATCCTCTTCCCACAAGCTTTGATCAACTTCCGAAAATTTGTTCTCTTTGAAAGCCCCCAAAAGCAATTCCCCCCAAAGAAAAAAATGTATTCTTTTCTTTTTAACGAATAATGTTGCAAACCCAATTTCATTCCAAAAGCTCTCAAAATCCATAATAAGAGAAATTATTTCTTTAAAAGCAATATTTTTAGTTAGATCTGCGTTCTTATTCGTTCTCATAGCTTTTTCAATTGCTTTTTTTTTTTTTTTTAATTTCTATTTTTACAACTTTACTTGCAAAACACATTATCTCCTTTAATTAAATAATTTATTTTAATGATTATCCTCAACCAGATAATTGATTAAAATAATTAAAACACAATTTAATACTTTAATTATCATTTAATAAAATCATGACTTTTTAAAAATAAATAAAACATTTAAAAATTTAAATACAATTTAAATAAACAAGCATTTCCATCATTTAAATAAAATAAATCACAGCTTATAAAAACCAACATTAATAAAATACGACATAACACAACCACAAACCACAATAATGACCATTACAAAAAAAAGAACAATACCAATCAACAAGATGGTCTGACATCATGGGACGAGATGACTTCATTGTCACCTCTGTTTCAACTTTTAACCGTTGGGCTATTGGTGCTCGCCTTGTCCTACCAAAACAGGTGGAATCGAGACTATGTACCTGTAATCCAAAACTACCATTAGAAGCTCTTGTCCCTTCTTCCTCTTCTAATTCCTTAGCCAAACTACCTGCACATCGCAGGTGAGAATGGAGGGGTACTACACTATCACACGAGTAATCAGAGATAATGATGGAGGGGTTCTATTGGAAATTAACAAAGATTTTATCCAATAGACTTTTGATTTGAGTGAGCCAAGTGATGACTTGGTTCCTATTAATCTTGAAGAAATGAAGGAGTATACAAAATTGAAATCTCTTTTTAGGGTTAAGCTGCTTCCACCTCATCTGGTTAAGGCAGGGGATTCACAATTTTGCATCAGCCCTAGTGACTAGGAATCCTTCAAATTGAATTGTTTTGGAAAGCCTTTCCTGGCTACTTTCTATTCACTATGTCAGATTTTGGGTTTCAGCCCTGGTGCAGTAATGTCGATTGCATGCATGTTCATGGGGGTGCAAATACAACACCCTAACTTCTCTATAACATATGACTTCGCTTCATTTTTGGTGGAGAGGATACATGAAAGACTGTCGAAGTTGCAGAATGGTGATACTGGTACTCAATTCTTTTGGTATTCCATGTTGATGCATATGTTCTTGTTTAGGAATGCTGATTTCTTTGCTGAGAATATGAACTTAAGACAATCAGTTAATGGAGAAAGATTTGAAGATATGGGCTCAGATTTGTCTGTAATAAGAAAAAAGCACCCGCTATGTGCAATTTGATAATTGTTTTTGCAAGATTGAGGGCTAGATTGATGGTAAATGTACCTAGGATCCCTTTAGGAACTGCATGATTTCCTTCGGCCGGGAGAGGAAACCAAAATTGAGGGTTTTACATAACTATTGTGACATTATCCCATATCCAAGTCAACCGTCCGAGAATATATGGATTTCAAGGAACCCCTCACATACTGCCATACAATGTGCCACCAAGACTAGGGTTTGCAGAAGTTATGTGGCAGATGGGGTGTATTCATGAAGATAACCTAACTGGAAAGGGGAAGGGAACATTATTCCCTAATTATACAGTAGTGTCTAACTTTATATTTTCAAAGGGAGGTTGGACACATTTTGACAAATTCTTTGTTGATTACCATATGAGATTTGGTCCAAGGCGACAACATGATCCTGAAGGTTTCTTTGCTCTTTTCAACAAAGAATAAAAGGTGGCAAATTTGCACATGAGTTCAATTTCCCCGAGGACCTGATCAGGAATGAATTTGATTTAAATAGACAGGAATTGAACAAGGAAAAGTGGATAGCTTATAGTAAGCTACTGGATATTGTACATGAAATGGATCCGACGTATGATCCATTGATGGAATTCACTCCATACCAGAAGAGAATTGACTTTTTAATGAAGAATTTCAAGAAGATAATGGACACCTTGACAACTAAAAAGATAAATTTAAGACTAAGTCTAGATATGCAAGGACAAAGTGATATGCCAATTGAAACAAAGCTAGTATGTCAGCCTACAGAAAGGTGACCCATCTATAGGAGGAAAAGGGATACTAGCAGTGATGAGGAAGAAGTAGATAGAAAAGGGAAGAAAATAATGAAGGTGCCTTCATGACCAGGCCCAAGATTCAAAGTACCTAGGGCTGTCAAAATCATTGAATTAAAATCTTCACCATAGCGTAGTCCCCCATCACTACCACCTAAGCCAAGCCGTAAGAGGTAAAGAACTGATCACATACCTGAGGATCTCACAGATGAAATTATTGTTACTGATCAAGACATGCAAGTTGGTATGTCATCCCCTCCTAGGTCAGTTGAATTGGTTCTATCCGATTTGGATATGAAGGGTAAGAGTGTGCAGGATGCAAGAATGGAGGCTTGCAAGGAGTTCTTAAATGATAATGCATTTGTAAAGACTCTTGTATTCTTGCAATTGGCATGGAGGATGAAATTTGAGGAATATCAAAATAAATGCAAGGAGAGAAGAGAACTAAGGTCTGACAGGTTAGATCAGGAGAATGATGAAGAAGTGAAAGCTAAACTAATGGAAGAGTTCAAAAACATCACTCCTGAAGAAGGAAGACAACTAGTGAATAAGGCTGGTGTTTTGATTTTTCCTGAATGGGACATCACAGATGCAATGGCTTTCAGTGCCATTATGAAGTCCAAGAATCCTTTTCAGGATTCTGAAGAAGAAGTTAAGGCAGCATTACAAAACTCTGCCTTCAGTGAAGAATATGAGACCTTGGCAATTTGGGCATTGACTCCACAAGGAAGAAAGCCAGACATTGCTGATATTAATCCAAATTTCAAAGGAGGATTAATAATAAAGAGGGCTTCAGAGACTACAACAACCGAAGCCACTAGTTTAACTGTGAATGTGGCCAATTTGGCCCAAAAGACTGCTGAAAGGGAGGAGGCTGAAAGAAAGAGCCTAATGGAGAAGTATAACATTTTAATTGAAGAATATATTAAAATACAACAGAGGAATGTTGAGCTGCAAACTGAAGTAGAAAGGTTCAAGTATAGACATACTAGGGAAACATCCAATGCTCCACAAACCATTACATCACCTCCCACAGCAGGGTCAATGCCTCCTACTTCTCCAAATGTTTCTACACCAGGGTCTCCCATTCAAAATCTTAGTCTTACCCCTCCTCTAGAACAAGTCAATGAACAAACAGAGTGCTCTACTGATCCAACAAAGAGGTAGCTCATGTAGGAAATTGATCAATTACAACCATCACCAAGGGTAAAAGAGGAGGGTTTTCTTTCAAAATAAAAAAAAAATTATTACTCTTGTTTTGGAGCATTTAAATGAAAAGGTGGATAATAAACTTCCCTCTATACATTCTTTGTATTCTTTGCTATCTAAAGCAATAAATAATATTGATAGGGATAAGAGGATAGTGATTCCAATAATTCAAAATTGGATCCCTAGGGAAAATAATCTAGATGTTATGACTAAAGCCTCAAAGTTTGATGCAAATAACAGGCCCCAATCATTGAAGCCTACTTATATATTAGTTAAATCATTGCAAAGTTTTCAGACCTTACCAGATGATCTAAGTAGGAAGATTAGAGAGTTGGTAAAGAACTTCAATGATTGGGGTAACACACTATTACCTGATATAACTGATGAGCAGGGAAATCAAAACACTCCAACAATGGCAGGATCAAGCAAGTAGAGTCATCAAAAATAAAATTAAAAAAAATTGTGATGACTCAGATTATGATTTGTTGGTAAATTGTATGGATAAGATTATTGGTACCGACTCATTTTTGGAATCTTTTGAAAGAGATGCTAATCAGGTAGCGGTAAAGTATTTGCCTTATAGTACAAAGGTAAAAGAGGTGATTGATTTTGACTGGCCAAGTGACGAAGAATACCAGAGGTGGGCGGCTAAGTATTTGAATGATGATGAGTAAAAAGAGTGGGCTGCCGATAGGTGGCAAATCAGATGCTGCGGTTACAACGTTTCCAGTTTTGTATGGATGACTTTCTTGGTGTGTGTTTCGCTTGGTTTTTTGTTATTGCATCAACCTTCCTCCACCCAGAGCATAATGAGCGAATATGCTCGAGGGATGATTTTTTATTTGTAGCGATTTTTGAACAAGAATATTTTCAAGGTGGTGGTTGTTGTAACAAATTTTTGGAATATCACTAGGTGCTCCAATTGGTAATTGTGAGGTGTACTTTCTGGCTGGTGCTTTGTTTGCTCCTTCATTTTTTTCTATAGAGGATTTCAAAGTATAGGTTATAGGTTAGATAACTTTTCTCGAGTCTAAGTGAAGTTGTGACCCAGTGTAAAATCCACGATGTGGTTTTAAAATGCAACACAGGTTTTAGTCATTATGTAATAAGAAGTTTTGAGTTCATAGAGATTTAATGTTGTATACTTGATCATAGCATTTGAGTTGAAATGAAAATTAGAGCTCATGTCTCTCCATTATACATGCATATCTGAACTTTGAATGAAATAACTAAGGGTTGTTTTATCCATCTCACTGTTGTGGTGTGTATGATTCTATTTTAGCTTTAATTCAAGGAATTAATCAAAATGCTTGAATGGGATTATAGGCGGATATGTGTTGTATAAGGATTTGATAAGTAGTCCTGGGTTAGAATGCACACTGATGAAATTGTAATGCAATATTGTCGGGGATCTTATATGTGATGTATTAAATCTGTTATAAACTTGTAGATGCTTATGAATTTGACTCTGCAATGGATATATGGCACTAATCTAAGTTTTAATTATTCGTGTAGTTCAGTATTTGTTTGTCTTTGCCTAAAGCTTGCTACAAATTGCAAATCATTGACTATCTTATACAATGGATTGTGTTTAGTTATCTCACGCTCCAGATAGTTGATATTGTCTATGAACAACCAATTCTAGTTGATATTATCTTATCATGTTGAGCTATTAAGTGAGATCATCTGCTATTGTTAATGTTGTTTATAATAATGGTGCAGAGGTTGTAAACACATTAAGGGATCACCCTCCTAGGTCTTACAGAGCCTAAAGTGTATGAGGCTTTAAAGTCCTAGATGGGAACAGATACAGGTCCTTGAGCTACCTTGATTGGAATTGGAAATTCCATAGGTATATTAGAGACAAACACAGTTTACATTGTAAAAGAATAAACATACGTCAGCCTTGAGAACAAGCCACACCTCTACAGCTGGTGCAGAAATCTTTTATGATCCACATGAACATAAAACACACTAATTTCAAGGTTGTTAACATCACTATTAAAATGTTTTAATTTTTTGACCTTTCAAACATTAAAAAGTACATCATTAAATTAATCATGTAATGGCATAAAAATTAAAAACATCATGAATTAATTATGTAACCACATAAGTAAAATATAATTCTATCAAAAAATTAATATCAAATAGCTAATATAATGAAGTAACTTATACATTTCAATTTCATTGATCTTCTTCTCCATCCAACTCTTTGTCTGTATCATTTGATCCAGATTCGACATTGTAAGGATTGGCCATATCATCATCATCGTCATCAATATCAGTTTCGATAATGTCATCATCCACACAGATTTTCATCTTCATGAACATTAACTCCTACATCATCATCATCTAGTTCCTACTCTTCGACATCT
>VDFB02194086.1:0-18947 GCA_007258455.2 Sequoia sempervirens | reverse complement strand
GAACCCTGGTGGTTCTCAGCCCGGAAACTACTGATTTGTTTCGGGTTTTTGCAAGTTTGTGATTTTTTGGTGTTTTATGAGGTTTTTGCAAATGAACTAAAAGCTGCGATTTTCTTCTAAAATGCAAATAAATTCAAATAAATTCTAAACTTCATGGAATAAGCTCAAATATGCTCAGAGAACATGGGCGCACTATTTTATTATTTTTTAGAGCTTTTACAATGATGAAAAATTGATAAATGAATAAGAAATGAATTATTTCCTAAAGAACCTGATGGCGCCTACAGTAAATGAAGGATGGTACGGCCAGAATGAATGAAAGAATCTTCAAGCTCAGAAATAAATGCAAATCTCCAGTAGACCAAAGCGCCCTAGATCCAATCGCCAGAATCTGAGGAATGAAGGCGTTTCTCCAGAGAAGTAAAGTACGGCCCTTGCTGGTACGGCCAGGTACAGCAATAAATGATAAAGTACGGCTCCTTGGGATTTGTGCTAGAACACTAATGAATGATCTTTGATTAAGTCGCCTTTATTATCTAATGAATATATCTGTAAATCACTGCCAGAATCAATGATAAGCCCGATCTGTGATCCCTGTGTGAAATCACCAAGTGCAAGCTTCAGCTGGTATTGCACAGCCTCAGTCTGCCAAATCTCTGAAGAGTTTTCATTCTCTAGAAACGTCTGTCTGCCAGAAACCCTAGGGTTTGCAAACTCCAATGCTCAGAGCAAAAAGACAAAGTCGAATAATAATCTCATAATAGTTCGATTTTGCCTTGACTGAATAATAAATACTCCTTTGAGAAATTCGACCCAATCTCCATTTAAAATAATCATTTAATAAAATGATTTAATTCGCCCTTTTACTTTAGGAGAAATATTTAATAATTAAATGGCGCCTCAATTAAATGAATATTAAATATTCACTAAGTCAAAAATTAATACTTTATTATAAAGTATAATAAATACTTTATAACAGGCCAATTTAATTAAATATTTAAATATTTCAATAAAGTGACTTTAATATAAAGTCAAAATATTAAATATTTAATAGATCATTAAATACTCCTTATTTCTCCGTCTGATCATCAAACTGCTGAACTGGGTCGACTCTGAGCTGAATAGTTGAACCAGTGCCCTACCAAAATAGGCAAATTACCGACTCCAACTTTCTAAAAATAGAAGTTCCTAAAAATGCACTCTAGAAATATCTCACAAGGCTCCAACCTCGACACAACTACAAACCGGAGCTACCAAACACTCCCAGTAATCGGGCCCCATGATCCTCTCGCGACACTTCGCCGCCCCACGCAGGATCGACACACAGGGCTAACCTCACACAACAAGGCCGATTAGATGGGGACATCACAACCGCTTCTCCCTAAATTGCTTTATCCTCAAGCAATCTCAACTCGATGCCGAAGATCCCTCCGCTCCCACATGTAACATCCCTCAATCGGCAATCTCTCCACTTGACCAGATATTCTCCGATCACACCGTGAGGGTGTCTCCTCTCCCCATCCTCGAGGATGGCCTCAAGTACTAGTATCAATTTCCCTTCACATCAAGGTGGCAATGACCGAGAGGGTATAACATGCACCCAATGCCTTTTTTCAAAGTAGAAACGGAAATACATTATGGACCTTTGCTATCACCTCGGCAAGTCCAACTCATAAGCAACCTCGCCCACTCGTCGGACAACACGAAATGGACCATAGTAGCGAGGTTTTAGTTTCTCTGCCCCACTCTTCCGTAGAGTAGACTGACGATACGGCTGCAACATGAGGTACACCATATCACCCACCTCAAAAGTACGCTCAACCCTCTTCTGATCAGCATACTGTTTCTGCTGATTCTGTGCCCGCTGGATATTGTCTCGGAGAGACTTCAATATGTCCTGCTGACTCTGCATCATATCCCCTGCACTCGGCACTCTGCTATCGCTCAATATCAAATCCAGAAGGTTGGGCGCCTCATACCCGTACAAAGCCATAAAGGGTGTCATCTGTATCGTCATATGGTGAGTCGAGTTATAACAATACTCGCATAAATAAATCCATCTCACCCAAGCTCTCTGCTGACCAGCTATATAATTACGCAAATAACCTTCCACCCACTTATTGACAATCTCTGTCTGCCCATCTGTCTGCGGATGGTAGCTGGTACTCTGTGTCAGTTTGGTCCCACAAAGCCTGAACAACTGCCAAAAGTTGCTCATGAACCGACTGTCTCTATCGTTGACTATCGTCCGAGGCAACCCATGCAGCCGGAATACCTCTCTGAAAAATAACTCTGCAGTCTGCGATGCTGTGAAAGTAGTAGTAATCGGGAAAAAGTGTGCGTATTTAGTCAACCGATCAACTACTACATAGATGCAATCTTTACCCTGGGCTTTCGGAAAACTCGTGATAAAGTCCATCGATAAACACTCCCACTTCCTGTCAGGTATCGGAAGTGGCTGGAGCAATCCAGTAGGATAAGTGTGCTCCTGCTTGTTCTGTTGGCACACAGAACACTCACGGACATACTGTAATACATCAGTTTTCAGCCCTTTCCAAGTAAACCGTTCTCGAACCATTTTGTATGTCTTATAGTACCCTGGATGGCCCGCCATAGGAAGGTCGTGAAAGGCTCTCAAAACCGTAATCCGCACCTCAGAGTCAGGAACTAAAAGAATCCGCCCCTTGTAAATGATCAAGTCATCTACAATAGTGTACCTGTCGTCCTGCTCTGTCCTGTCAATAATGCTAGAAGCCCATGGGTTCTTAGCATACTCAGCAATAATCCGGTGCCTCCAATCCTCTGTGATCTGTGCCATGGCATTCAACTGAGGTCTGCGAAACAAGGCGTAAGCTACGACATTCTGCTTTCCCTTAATGAAGGTGATATCAAAGTCATACGACTGCAGTTTACTGACCCATTTTTGCTGCCTCTCATTCAGGTCTCGCTGTCCAAGGAAGTGTTTCAGGCTGTTATGATTTGTGCGAACACTGAATTTGCTTCCTACCAGGTACTGCCTGAACTTAGCCAATGCATGCATAATGGCTAACATCTCCTTGTCATAAATACTGTAGAATCTCTCAGGACCCCTCAGTTTCCTGCTCTCGAATGCAATAGGATGTCGCTCCTGCATCAAAACGGCACCAATGCCCTCTCCTGAAGCATCACAGAATAAATCAAATGACTTCGTAAAGTCAGGCAATGCTAGCACTAGACATGAAGTCATGATCACCTTGAACCTGTCAAAGCACTCCTGCGCCTGTGGTGACCAAGTAAACGCCCCCTTCTTCGTCAAGTCAGTAAGGGGTGCGGCGTGACATGAGAACCCACTAACAAATCTCCTGTAGAATGCACACAACCCAATGAAACCTCGGAGCTGCGTAAGGTTCTCAGGTACCGGCCACTCAACTATAGCTCGGACCTTTTCGGTCATATATCCTTAGCGATGATGTGCCCCAGTCTCTTTCAACTCCTCCATCACAGAGGCTTCGCGCGGATTCCTTAGCATAGAAAGACTTCGTCTGCTAAGATGCCCCGAGCTGCATCCAAATGAGCGGTCTCATCCATGACTGCTATAAACCAAAATATGCGTCGAAGAAGACCAACACAAAATCTCCTCAGGCCGAGCAGCGAAACCATGATGTAGTTGCGAAGGTGGCAGGTGCATTGGTTAACCCGAAGGGCATAACCAAGAACTCAAAATGACCGCAATGACACCTAAAAGCGGTTTTCTCAATATCCTGCTCCCTCATCTGAATCTGATGGTAGCCTGATCTCAAATCAATCTTCGTAAAGAAGACAGCCCCGTGCAACTCATCAATCAGCTCATCAATGCGTGGAATAGGGTACCTGTTCTTAATTGTTCTTTTGTTGAGCTGCCTGTAATCGATACACATCCGAAGTGATCCATCCTTCTTCTTCACCAATACAACCGATGAAGCAAAAGGTGACTTGCTAGGTCTGATATGGCCCATAGCTAACAACTCATTAATGGTCTTCTCTATCTCATCCTTGAGTCGTTTCGGATGTCTGTAGGGAGTGATCATAACGGGCTTTGCGCCCTCCTCCAACTCAATAATATGCTACGTGCCTGCATGCGGAGGTCTGCCGAATTAGGGATATGCTTTAAGCTTACTTTGGAGTGTTTAGTCTTCCAGAATCTAAATGTCGGTGGTACTCACCCTTGCGCTTGCTCTGTTTGAGAACATCAACATGCACTTTCGGCTGCTTGATCAACCATATCATGACGAATGAGCCTCTCCATCCGTCTGAATGAAACCATCCTCAGATTACTGTCTCTAATAGCCTTGATGACATGTGGTCTCCCATCAACCTTGAATTTCATCTCCATATCACGCAAGTTGAGTGTGAACTCACCCAAATCGTGCAACCATGCCATCCCTAACACCACATCTGTATCCCCCATATTAACAACATAGAATTCAGTCTTGAATTCGTAGTTGTTCAGTCTCATCGGAAGATCAGTAATCTTTCGGTCACATCGGAGAGTATATCCGTCGGCCACCTTGACTCGAATACCCTCGAAAGCCTCTGTCTGGATGCCACGCCTCTCCACCAAACGTGCATCAATAAAATTGTGTGTGGCACCAGTGTCCAACAATGTGATCACCTTCTGACCTGCTAGGAGCCCACGGAGTCTAAACGAACCGTCTCTCTGCAATCTAGTCAAATGGGCTTCCTGTAACTTCCTTCCACCTTCATGTTCACCCTCATTTTCAGACCTCTCATCATCTGAAGGCTCGGAATCAGCTTGTTGGTCTGACAGATCAGATTGCTCTTCGCCCTCGTAAAACCATTCCATTTGATTATTTTTGACCTTCGGACGAAGTGGGCATATATGTTTTTCATCATAGGGTGCCTTGCACCAGAAACACAACTTTTTCTTTCTCAATTCGTTCAATGTTTCTCGGTCAAAGGGTGGTGCATTCTGTCTCTTAGGATCCGGTTGATCCTTCCTCCTGTCAAAGGGCCTATTCCTGTCGTTGTTTCTATCAAAAGGCCTATTGGGCCTCGTGTATGGTGTTGACCCTGAATTGAACTTGCTGCGAGGTGCTGCAAGCTCCATACTTCGTGCCTTCCTCATGGCCTCCTGAAGTGTGGGAGGGTCAAAAGCCTTAACCCAACCTCTCATGGGTTCTATCAAACCCTCAACGAAGAGTATGATGAGTCTCCGTTCTGAAATCCCTGTCACCATGACTGCCACTCTCTGAAACTCGCCAATGTATGAATCCAGACTACCTGTCTGTCTGAGCTGAGCCAACTCCCTGAAATAAAGTTTTGGATCTTTCTTATCAAATCTCTCTATGAGTCTGCTAGTGAACTCCTAATAGGTATTGACTGCATGATGGCCTAGCGCATACATGCCGTGGTGCCACCAATCATGTGCTACTCCGTCAAGGTGTAAAGTAGCAAATTTTATGGCCTCGTCCTCTTGCATAGGCCTCAATGAAAGATGGTTGTCCAATTTTTGGACCCAAGACCTTGCTGATGTCTTTTCAGACCCATCCAAAATATGGCAATGTTAATCTTGCTAACGCATCGCAAGTCCTGTTCACACGGTAGGCTGGCATTTCAGCGATCTTCCGAGGATCTGGTCAAAATGCGCCATCACGGGTTTTATAAAGCATATAAACTCGCCAAATGTAAATTAATGCGCGGATCACCAGTTGCTTTGAGTGACATGTACTCACCATGAAATCTCGTCAAATTACGCCCGCGGACATGCCATTATGTGGTGAACTCACGATGCTTATACGATGCTGCATGAGTGCGTGGTGGAGTCTCCTAGGTAAGAAAGTATCTTTGGGCGGCCTAAACTTAGATAGATGGAGTGGCCAGTAAGTCTTCGTGTAATGGCTGATCAGCGGTGTGTGATCGCTCGATGCGACCAACACAGCTAATGGCATTATTGGTAATGTAAATGCAATGGTACCCATCCGGCGGAGACATCATGTCCATCATATTATCATGCCTCCGTCTAAACTCCTCATCTGTAATATCACCCTCTGCATGCGCCTTCCCTGGATCCCTACGAGTCTCTGAGGAAGTCTCACGATCTGCCATTAGGGTTGCAACACTATTTTCACTACTGTTAGAACTGGATCTGTGAATACCAAGTACCCCTGACACTGTCTGACCTTCAGAGATAGGTGGACCTGTCCAATCCTCGTCTTTGCCTGTCCCTACACCTTTAATGTAGTGAATGGTATCTCTGTTCATGAAAAAGCACTAAAAGGCACACTGTATTCTGAAAAAGCACTGAAAAAGCACAGGATGGCAGGAGATCTGTGCTCTGATACCACTGTAAGAACCCTGGTGATTCTCAGCCCGGAAACCCTACTGATTTATTTTGGTTTTTGCAAGTTTTGATTTTTTTGTGTTTTTTTGAGGTTTTCAGATAAAAAGAGAAAACTGCGATTTCTATAGTAAATGCTAAAAAATTCATAAAAATTCATAAACTCCTAAAATAAGCTCAAATTTGTTCAATGATCATAGAGCACATATATTATTTACCATTTGAGCTATTACAATGGATAAATGGCGAATAATGAATGAAATACAATAAATTTTCTTGAAGGAACGATGGTACATGCGTGCATTAAATGAATAAAGAAAAGTCTGACTAAGTTTGAATAAATGAATCTCCAGCTCGAAACCCAATGCCAAGTCTCCAGTAAACCAAGGCGCACTGATGCCAAGCCACAGAAACTGAAGAAAGAAGGCGTCCTTTCACTGACAAGAAATGTACGGCCTGCTGGTACAGAAAGTACGGCCTGCTGCAGCAATAAATGATAATGTACGGCTCCTTGGAAAATGTGCCAAAACTCAGATGAATGTTCTTTGATGAGGTCGCCTTTATTAACTGATGAATAACTCTGTAAATCTCTGATGAATCTGTCAATAAATCCAATCTGTAACTCCTGAATGAAGTCACCCAGATGCAAGCTTTAACTGGGATTTCATAGTCTCAGTCTTCCTAATTCCTGAAGAGTTTTCGTTCTCCAAAAACGTCTGTCAGCCAGAAACCCTAGGGTTTGCAAACTCCAATGCTAAGAGCAAAAAGACAAAAGTCGAATAATAATCTCATAATGGTTCGATTTTGCCTTGAGTGAATATATATTTGCCTTTGAAAAGTTCGACCCAAACTCCTTTAAAAATAATCATTTAATAAATGATTCAATACGCCTTTTTGAACTTAGGAGAAATAACAATAATTGAATGACGCCTTATTTAATGAATAATATTTATTCATTAAGTCAAAATAAATCACTTTATTATAAAGTATTAAAATACTTTATAATATATCATTTAATCACTTAATATTTAAATATATTAATAAAGTGACTTTATTATAAAGTCAAAATATTAAATATTTAATAAATCATTAAATACTCCTTATTTCTCCGTCTGGTCACCAAACTGAATAACTGGGTCGACTCTGAGCTGAAAAGTTGAACCAGGTGCCCTGCCCAAAATAGCAGCTTCCGCCTGACCTAACTTTCTAAAAATAGAAAGTTCCTGAAAATGCACTCCGGAAGATTCTACGAAGGCCCAACTGACACAACTGCAAAACTGGAGCTACCAAACACTAAGTAACTGCCCCAGATGATCCTCTGCACACTCCTGTCAGCCTACGAGGATCGAATAATAGGCTAACCTCGTCACCAGCTGCGCTGACTAGGATGGGGACATCACAATTGTCTCCAAGCTGACCATAAATTACTAACTACTACGGAACACAAAGCTCCTTTGACTTCAGAAAAAACACTCAAGAAGAATAAAATAAGAAGCAAACCTTGTATCAACAAGTTTGCGAAGTTCCACCTTGGCAAATTTTCAATACATGGCTTGTGTCTGGTGATGGTTACATATGAACATCTATATTTTCTACCCTTTCCAATGAGATCTAAGATCCAATAGAACTTGCCAATATCTTTGAGTGCATTTTTCAACAAATGCACACAATATGGTGTCCAAAATATATGCTTGTACTCTTTTTGCACCATGTCTACTACTTTACAAACAAGGGAAGCATATGTAACAACTTGGACTACATGTGATACCCCCACCTCCTCAATGTCATCACATAGTTGGTTATGAAATCTACATTTTTTTCTTCACTTGAACAATCTATTGCTTCAGAAAATAAGGCCCTTTGTTGCATGTTACCATGATATTAGGTAGTGGACGATTTCTAGTATCTATCCACCCATCCATCACAATATTGCATCCATTTGTAGACCACACTCTTTTCATTGGTCCAATTTGTTGCTCTAATCGAATTTTCTTTTTTATTTATTAGAGTAGTGCAAAGCTTTCAATACCCAAGTGGTCCATTTTTGTTAACTTGGGCCATCTCCAGTAGAAAGGTGAGAGAGCAACATTAAATAGTATTGCATTTGCATAAAAGAAGCATGCAATCATTGCATCAATCGCTTCTCAACTTGCAAATCAAATAATCTTCCAATGAGGTTTGAGTTCGCAATGTACAGTCTCTTGCAAGAATATCCTACTGCTACATCTTTTGTTGTCACATGAACATCTCTAGAAGACACATTCAACTCTAATTCTCTACTTTGATTCTAAATTACAACCATTGTCCCTATCGTTGAAGTGTGATAGCTCAAATTAGACACTTACCATTAGCCCTTTCTTGATCCCTAATAGTGTCATATCATTCTACCTCATTTATACAAGAATCAACACCTTTACCAAGTATGTGAAGGAAATGAGCCCTCACCCTCATGTAAGTATCTTACCATGAAATTTCACGATGCTTACATGCAATGGTGATTGTTCCACTCGACCTCTTCAAACCTAGAACATGATAACAATACTTCCACAGTGGGTACAAGCCTTGTTTTCCCCTACCCAACACATCTCAATCTATAATAGAATGAGAAATGCAAGCAATATAATTATTATAGTCAAAAAATCAAAATTTTGAAGTTTACATAAGTTTCATGATGAATACAAAATATTTATACTACTAGTAAATTTTAATTTTTAAATTACTAGTTATTACCAAGTCATGGCATCCAAGCATTAAAAAAAATAACACACCAACAATTACCGCTAAATAAGTAACTGTAATATACTATAAGTTAATACTAATAACTAATAATTAATAAGAAACTATTGTTGTTGGAGCCAATCCAAAACTGGGCATGGATTGATGAATTTTATGATTTCCTCCAAACAATCACAGATAGATGAAATGAAGAAGTGTTGGTATCACCTTCTTTTGTTTTTGCGCAGTGAAATGTAATCGTCTATCGGTTGGTTATATCTTGGCGTGCCCTATGTGGCACATAACTTAATCATGTCTGAGTTAAATCTGGGCTTTAGGCTCTATAGAGTATTTTTTGTAATATATGTATTCAAATGGATATGTAGATCCTAGAAAGAAGCTCTGTAATACTCTAGGGTTTGGGGATCAATGGCCCTATGCAACCTAGTTTTAGTGTAAATTTTGCTGCAAGGGCAGGGCACTGGTTTCAAAATGGCATAGATGGCACCTTGCATTGTAAACATTCCTTTTTGAATTAATATAACTTCTCATGCTTATGAATCAAAAAAATAATAATAATTAACAATAAAATTAAAAAAAATTACCAAAATAGTAAGTGTAATAAAGTAATAGTATACTAAGTAAATAGTTTATTGTTTTACCAAGATTTGAAAACATTGGAGAGAAATGTAATGAAAAAAAGACACCCAAATAGTAATAAGTCTTTTGTTTTTGAAACCCTAAAAAAACTTGAAAACATCTAAATTCAAACAACAAAACCATGAAAAATGGAAAAGTGAAACCTACCTCTTAGAAAACACGAAGACCAAAACATGTCTTTGCTCTAAAATCGTGCTCTGAAATTGCACGGAAATGGTCTTCAACAAGTCGCATGAGAGAAGGTGGGAGTAGATTACAATTTTTCAAACAAAAATAAAATAAAAAGAACCCCTTTATTTGACAACGGGTACCTGTTGTGACCTTTTTCACACATCGCCCCATTCAAGATGGGGACCCCTAATTTTTGCTCCATTCTGGTCTTTTTGGCTTTGGTTTTTGGTCTCTCTCTCTTTGTCTGTCTCTTTTCTGATGGTCTACTTTCTGGGGTTGCGCCCGTCAGTGAATTTAAGTGTGGATTTGGCCAAGTTTGAAATTAGGGTTTGAGTCTTTCCAGCCAATTTGAAGTCAAACGAGGTGAATAACTTGAAATTTGAGCTTAACGTTCTTGTCAGTATGTTGCCAGCAGGCTTCCGGCAAATTTTCATCAGATTCTGAGGTACTTACTATTTTTAGTAAGTGTGAAATTCAGGGCAATTTGCCAGCTATTTTGAGATTCCGATCGTCACACCACACTCAGAGTATATCAGACTGCTTGCATGCCAAATTTGAGCGAAAATAGGCGACTTACTATTTTGTGATCCGTCGGAGCAAATTCCCGGGGAATGCGGTCACGGTTTTTCTTTGCGTAATACGCATATTCCTTCACGGAGTTTTCGAGACCTTAGCGATGGCGTAACATCTGGCAGAAATTGATCACTTTCGAGGGATTGACCTTCAGGAGGCTATTTTTAGGGTTTTGCATGTCGAGGGTTTCTTTTGCATGTCGGTGATGATTCTGATGGGTTTTCGAGAGCTCAGCGATGGTGTGACATGCAAATGAAGATTCTCACTCAGTAAGGAACTTGCTATTTTTAGCAGGTATGTCCCGGCAGCCGCTTCCCAGCAGTTCAGAATCACGAGTTGATCGCAGTGCCACATAAATGAAGAAAAACAGAGTTCATTTGGGATGCATGCATAAAAGCGAATTAGGGTTTCCAGCTTGAACCTAAAATAGGCATCAAAAGTCAAAATCTTCAAAAATCCGTGTAAACCCAGCGCGTCGGCGTCCTTGAGCTATCTGGCTGGTGAAATTTCAAGTCAAGCGAGACACTTACTATTTATAATGAAGTCAATTTGGAAACTATTTAAAATAGTCGGTTGCATCGCGTTAGTGTCGTGTGGCGAGATCACGTGGTGAGCCTCATTCAAATTTCAACCGATCAGACTTAGAACTACTCGAAACATAGAGGTTACTATTGCGTAAACTACCTTCAGAAGCATGCTAAAAATAGCAGGTCAGCTAAAGATGGCAGTATCGACAGAACAACGAGGTCATAGGGATGCAGTGTGCAAAATTTCAAGTCGTTCGGAGATTCAGAGGCGCAAAATCATAAGACTTACTATAAATAGTAAGGCATGGAAGAACTGGCGAAAATGAAGAAAAATGGCTAAGGCATGAAAAGTTCATCCTGCTCTCATGCCATAATGCGCCTAGCTCAAGGTAGTGGCAGGCAAAATTTTTCTAAGTTTGAATTCATCCTCTTACCTCAGAATGCGCCTAAGTTGATGGAGTTGAAGCATAAAAAATTCTAAGGCAAGCATTTCATCCTGCACACATAGCTAAATGCGCCCTCATCAAGCTGGAAGTCAAGAAAATGTTCTTCATCCTTCATCACATGGAAAATGCGCCCACATGCAAGCTAGCAGCATTCAAAAATTTTCTAAGTATGAAGTTCATCCTCCTAGAGGCCTCAAATGCGCCCATCTTGAGAGAAGGTCAAACAAGTCAAAGAGTTTTGTCCTCCTCCCATGCTAAAATGCGCCCTCAAGGAAAAGCTGGAGCTCAAATTTTTTCTAAGTAAGAAGTTCATCCTCCTCCTATGGTGAAATGCGCCCAAGTCATAAGCTGGTCAAAGAAGTCAACGATTCTTATCCTCCTCAAGGGCCAAAATGCGCCCAAATGCATGCAAGTGAAGACAAAATAAGGAAGGCAAGGTGGCGTTGCATGTGTTTTATCCACCTCCCTATGCTAAATGCGCCCATGCAGCCAAGGAGTCAACAAGTCAACAAAACTCATCCTCCTCTATGCCTCAAATGCGCCCATGTTTGGTGTAAAAAAGCAAGTGGTAGTGGTAAGTAAGGTGAAAGGTGGTTAAAAAATATTCCAAGGCGTGGTAAAAGGCAAGTGAATACTCCAAGGCGTGGCAACATTCCTCCATCATGTACAAAGTGCGCCTAAAGTAGAGAGTGTTAGAGATTTTCGCTAGGGTGGTGAAGGGTGATGAATATTGGGCGTTGTTTTTTTTTAAATTTTCCTCCATCAAATGTTAGGCGCTCAAGGTATTAGAGATTTTTTTTTTTCAAAGGGCGTGTGAGGTGGTGAAGGTGTCTAAGGCGTGATTTTCCCTCATGTGTGTGCTGGGCGCCTCAGTTGAAAATGAAATATTTTCTAAATGTTGGAGAATTTGCCTAGGCATTGGGACTTCAAATAAATTACCTTGCAAGTGTGGAGTGGGAAATAAAATGTGCCAGGCGCCTCTATGAAAAATTTTCTAAGTGAAGTTGATATTTTCACAGGCAAAATTTTCGAAGTGATTCAAAATTTTCTAAGGCACAAAATATTTTTCTCCCTTAGAAAAATGCCTAAGTCTGGAGAGGTGATGGAATTTTTATTGAAGCACAGATGAGTCGCCTGAGGTAAAGTCAGTGAATGCCAGCTCCACTGGATGGGTAAAATTTTCTCAAGTCAGAGCAACAAGAAATCTTCACAGACGTGAAGAAAGGATTTAAATTTCAATAGAAAATTATTTTTCCAAGGTTCAAAATTCAAGAAAATTAAATGAACCCATTCGTTGGGTACCCATGAATTCGATGCGTTCTGGAGAAAATTTTCTTCTGGGTATCGAAGATTATCGATGAGGAGTTGATTTTAAGGTCTTCCACAGCTTGTCGAGAATTTTGGGATGAAGATTTTAAATGGGCACCAGGTTGATGAATTTCCTAAGGAAATTTGAAAACTCTAAGGCAGAAATGAAAATGTGTTTTCAAGGTAAAGATCCTCCAGACGATGAATTTGAAACTGCCTAGCGGTAAATTTGCTTAAATCCTTAAGTGAAGAAGATAGTTTACTTGAGCCAGAAATGAGTAAAATCGAGGTTATCAGAGCTCCAGCAGGTGAAATGAATTTCTCAAAGATGAAGTTTGTCTAAGGCAAGAATTTGAACACAAAGTTGGTGATGGGCGCTTGGAGATCAAAGCATGAAAATGGTGAAATTGAAGTTAAGTTTATATCATGAAGTGTTAATACCCCTCTCCTTGCTTGTTTTTAGGGAGAAATGTTGAGAGCGAGCCGCGATGCGGAAGTGGAAACCTGATGAAGATGAGTTTGCAATCTCCCGAAGGAGAAAATTGCAAAGAAAAATGGCTAAGTGTTAAGACTTAGTATATGCTTCAGTGAATGAAGACCCTCAAATTGGAAATCAAGAACAAGCATGAAAGAAGGTCGAAACAGGTGTGAGCAGCGTCTACAAATGGAATCTTCTAGAAGGATAATGGTGGACGATATAGGCGCGTTATTACCCACTCTCCTCTGTGGTTTTTGGTATCTTATTTAAATTTGAAATTGTAGCCGCGGTCAGCCACTCTATTGATTGTAACCCTAGCCGTCCTTTGGGACTTGGCTAGCTATAAAAGGGGGAGTCCCCCTCATTTGTAATTCATTAGGAGTCAGAACCAGAGTAGACATTGAGAGAGCATTAGCTTTAGAGCTAGATAGTGTAACATTGTAGAGCATTTTTTCATCATTTGGAGAAGAAAGAAAGTTTTCCCTTTGAGAACTTTGGAGGAGATTGTTGTGTAACACATTTTATGATAATAGATCTTTCATTGATGATGGAATTCGTCTTGTCATGAAATGCTAACAAAGTTTCTTCTTCCTTTATTATCAGCCGCTTTGTTAGTAGTGTTTATTGAGATAGCTTCGCTTTATTCCATACCACTAGCGACTTGTTGATGATAAGTTCGCCTTGTGTGGTCAACTGGACATTACCTTGAGTTTAACTTCAGTTGTGATTTATATGCTTATATGCGTCGTTGTGATGGTGTATGCATGTTAAGTCATAATTTGAACATCTTTTGCTATTTCCCTTGAAGATTGCACCGATTTTACTGAGGCTGTCCGACGGAGACTAGGTGAAATCCGGTTGAAGTCTATTGAAACAAAGCTCCACATATCCTGCATTTAGAATAAACATAAACTTCTTAGGCCCTACACCCTTTAAAATTCGGTTCATTTCGGTTAAATTAGGAAACTTAGCTCACACCTTGAAATCATTTGAGTTACACGAAGGCCCTTAGTCTCTTTGTTTGTTGTTGGCCAGGTATTCGAACAATTGTGTAAGTCCCTTGACATACTGACAATATCACATCGAGAATGGCCAGGCCTATTATTAGCACTCAAGGAACCTTGGAGTTGAAAGCATGATCTTACTACTTAATCTTAGCATGCTGAATACTTTGTTCAAGAGAGGATAGAGCGTCCGTTGGGAGACTTTATTCTGTGTTGGTGCGGTCTCAAAAACCACGTCAACAGAATTGGCGCTAGAAGGAGGGCGATTAGCAGCTACAGCATACAGTTGGGTTGAAGTAGAAAGGGTTTGAAGTACACAAGAAGTTCTTTTGGAGAAAGTTATTATGAGTCAAGATGGTGTTCTCTCAGAGTTGAACAATCTCACGCGCCGCCCATAGAAGAAGCATTTACATCCTGGATCATATTAGTTCATTTTCGCCAGACAAGTTGAAGAGGATCTTGAGGTCTACGCCCAGTTCATATAAAGATTTTGTGGAGTTAGAGCTACCTACGAGATTAAGGAAGAAGAAAGAGGATCATTCAAGCAAAGAAGTCAAGTCAAGTGAAGAATTTTTATCAAACGAAGAAGTTCAATCAAGTGAAGAAAGCGGAGAAGAAATTTCAAGTTTATTCAGAACTCCACCTAGTGCTTCGAGGTTTGTTCAGCCGAAACAAGTTCAAGCTATTGTACAAGAGCCACCCCAAGTGATTGTGTATCAAAGGCGACTACCAATTCAAGCAATGGCTCAACCAGGAGGTCAACCAGGAGGTCAGCAAGGGGGTCAACCCGCTCCAAATGGTGCTACATGGTTGGTTACCAACCCATCTCCGCTAGAGTTCCAAGACTACCATGAGATGCCAAAGAATCCTGAAAATTTTTGTCCTAAGTTCATTGCCAATGATGTTAACTACACGGCCGAGGACCATATCAAGATGTTTGAAGGTCACCTATGGAATAGGCAGATTGGATATGCGGACGTGGCTTGCCGCCTATTTCCATATTCTTTGGGAGAAGAGGCTCATTTTTGGTTCATTCACTTACCAGTGGGGTCTATAAGAACATGGGAGCAGATGAAGGGGGCCTTCATCGGAAAGTTTGGTATACCTGCCACCCCTGTAGAGCTTTATCGTCAATTTGCAGAAGTAAGAAGACAAGACAAAGAGCCCATTCATGCATTCAACAATAGATTCCAAAAGGCCCTCAATAGGTTACGCACTCCTTATGTCATTGATGACGCTCGAGAAAGCTACTATTCAGCACTTGATCCTTTGACTGCAATGTTCGTAAGATCTCACCCCACTCCAGCAAATATAAATCAAGCTTACGCTAAAGCTGTTGAAGTAAGTCAAGGTTTAGGACAGAATATAACTGGGCCCGTACTCTACACTGGCCTAGCTACGACAAACAATCAAGTGCCAATGTTCGGCTCAACATGGAATCAACAAGTTCCGGCATTAAATGCAATTCCACAGCCAGCTTACCAAGTTCAAGCACCATCAAGTCAGTTAGTTCTCCATCCTGGGATGCCTTTGTCCCAGACGCAAGTCCCACAGCCTGTTTATCTCCAGAACACAGTGCCGCCAATGAAAACTTCAGAGGAGAAAGATGAAATGAAAGATTTGATAGAACAAGTGAAGAGGCTGTCAGCTGAGGTGACTCACCTCAAAAGTCAAAATAATCAGACACAAGCTATGCCACGAAATTATCAGGCACACCAAGGTGCTAACCAAGGATATCAAAATAATCCTCCAAGTCATCAGGATACCCGTCAAGGATACAATCATGAAAACAATTATGGGTATAGAAATAACAATCAAGGATTTCAGAGGAGGTCCTGGAATATTGGGCCCAACAATGGAGGTGTCCCATCGCCATTGGACAATCCGCCACCTCCCGAAAATCGTCCTACAGATAGAATTTATATGGCCGAAACTGCCTCGTCAGGATGGTGTAGATTACATAACACGAACCAGCACTCTGAACTTCAGTGTCACGAATTCCAAGTTGTGGCTGGTATTCTCAAAAGTGAAACAAGAAATGCAGAGGCCACAGAAAACCCTCCAGTTACAGGATATGAATTAGTCCCAGCACCCAGATATGATCAGGCATTGATAATAGAAGATTGCAATGTCCCACCTGAGTTTCAGAGTTACACGCCCCCACCAGTTAATCACCAATTTCCATCAGCTTCAGCAAACGCTCCCGTGGGGATGCCAGAGTTTCAAATACCGTCAGAAGTTCATGCCACATATGCTTCACCAGAAGAGCCTCTCCATAGAGATGGTTATGTTTTTCCACCTCTCAACAACGTCTTGGTAGAAGGAAGAGGGGAGGTGCAAGCTTTTCAAACATCCGGAGGAGCGACACTTAAAGTTTATCAAAGGAATTATCATCAGAAAGAGCCACTGACATCATCAATACCTCCTAATAATTTTACAACTCCGCCGCACCCCAACGCGAGCAATAATCCGGGTTTGCCTAGAGATTCTCCAGAGTACAGGCGGCAGAATGTAACGCAAGGCGGAGGAGGACAACAAGTCCTTCAACAGCCAATTCATCAAGCTGAGCAGAGACAAAAGGAAAGTCTTCCTAGAGAGGATGTGAAAACACTTGGCTCTTATGTCCTAGAAGAGTTCAAAAGGGTGAAGGTTAGTCTCCCCTTACACGAGCTAATGAAGATTTCAGAGGTCAGGGATACAGTTCTAAGAAGTGTGTATGAAGTGCCCGTTGCGAGGAGTACATCACAAGAAGCAACCAGTGCACCAAGGAATCCTCCTGTTGTTACACAATCTCGTCCTGTACAGAATGCAAATATGGTAGAAGAAGTGCCTCACGCGCCTTTTGACACTTGGGAAGCTCCGCAACAACCTCAAAACTTCGTAGGTATGGTACAAGGTTCTTCAAATGCTCCTGAAAAGTCATGGATCGAAGATAAAAAGAAACGGTTCAATATTCCTACGGAGCAAAAGCAAAAACAAGAGCAAACGCAAAATCCAAGGCAGGTTGTTCAAGACAATCAAATTTCAGTGGACAGAAAAGATGAAAAGAAGAATGCTTCAGTAGAGGAAAAGAGGAAGCCAGTCATATTTTATCAGGGGAAGGGTGAGCCAGCCCCATTTCTGGTTTCAGTCAGAATTTTTGGAAGGCTATTGCATAATTGTTTGATCGACTCCGGTGCATCAAGTAATGTCATGCCTTTGAAGGTATGTCAGGCGTTGGGCATAATCCCGCTCAAAACCAACAAGAAGGTGACTCAGCTGGATAAGACTGAAGTTCCAGTTGTAGGGGAATTAAATGGTATTCATATGCAGCTAGCGGCGGATCCCAGAATTCAGAGTCGCATCGACATATCAGTTGTGGATATACCAGATGGTTATGGCATGCTATTAAGCAGAGATTGGTCCAGAAAATTGAATGGATACATTGCGACTGACTTCTCCCACATGTGGTTGCCTTGGAAGGGAGTTCCAAATCAGATAAAAATTGAAAGTACACCACGGCTCAAATTAATGATTACAGAATGTGGTGAAAATAGTGATGTTTTATTCATGGAAACTGATTTGGGTACGTACAAGCCTGTTAAGAAAGAGGTCCTCACGTTGCAAAGCTCGAAGGGGGAGGAGTTTTCAGAAGATACGCCTGCCTTCACCGGAGTGTTGATTGAAAATGGTTCAAGTAGGAATGAGAATGAAGGGACGTTCAGAGATTCTGTGTTAAAGGGTGTAGAGCAAGATGCAGAAAGTGCCCCCATCAAAGACTTATCATTACCTATTCACGAAGCTTTCCATTCAGAAAACATAGGTGCCATGAGTAAGATAGCCTCGAAGCAAGTTACAAAGATGATTCAACAAGTCACTTTAGAAGAAGAATGTGAAGAAGTCAATTGGGGAAAGGACCAGATTCAAACAAGGTATTCCCAGCCGACGCACTTGGAGGAGAAAAGAGATGAAACTCTGGGAAGTTTCACCAAGCATCAAAGGGTCATGAACAGATGGATCGACAAATCATGGTTGGACCCTGGTCAAAATTCTGAGATCCTGGGAGATGATGCATTTAAGTTACGGACACGAACAGGAGGGGATATCCCATTGCCGGGTGATGGGAGATTCCTCAAGCATTATTTCCAACCCTAGGTTCTCTCTGAGAGCCTACCTTGTAATATAGTTAGATTAGATTTGCTTTCCCGTTTGTTTGCTTTCTGTTTGCTTTTCTGGTTTGTTGCCCTTTGGGTTTTTGGTTTGGCGTTTCCGTCCCTTGAGTAGTCCGCTCAAGTGGTTTTGGTTGGAATGGGCAAGGATTTTAGGGTTTCCTGTTGCGATGGGGGTGATGATGTTTTAACTCTCACAACGTGGGTTCTTTCCACTGGAATTTGTGCAAATTTTTGAAAGGACTAAGGTTGTTTTCCTCTTGTTATCATTCAGTTAGAGATTGAACTCGTCTCGGGAGGTTAATCCGTTATTGTGTCTCAACACACGAGTCTAAAGGCCTTTAAAATCTTACCTACCTTCATTCTGAGTCATTTTGGTTTCTTGGGAAAGGTTTTGGCAGGTGAAAATCTTACATCTTGCTTCAGCGCCACTACAATTCTCAAACCCGTTGGAGGCTTCATTGCCTGCCAGCCAATTGAGGAATTGACGGAGAAATCAAATGATGGAAAAGAAAATGTGCTCAAAAGAAATATCTGAAAAACAAAAGAAAAGAAAAAATGAGAAATGAAAATAAAGAAAATACCATGAAGTATTGGTTTT
>VDFB02194085.1:0-23619 GCA_007258455.2 Sequoia sempervirens | reverse complement strand
CATGTTTGGGGTATGTATTTGTTGTGGTCTCTTCTCTAATAAGGTAATGGAGTTTTCCAAAATTCATGAAAATAAATTTGCATCAAGGTCCCAATCCATAAAATACATGACCTACAACTTTGCAGACATCTCTTTTTCTACCTATAACAATTAGAATTATTCTTGACTGTGAAGATACAACATAGCAACAACATTCATATTAATATGTTAAATATGATTAAATATTACTCTGCTCTGCCTAACTAAGCTAGGCTTAAAAAGATAGCATCTACAACCATTTTTCTATGCCAAGAGTTTGTTCTAATGTTGAGCCAAATGTTATATTGTCAACATAAAGGTTGTGAATGCATAGCACAATCTATAAATTTGATGCTGACAGGAAAGGATGAAGACCACAAAGCAACCTCACTTCAGCTCTTGATTTTTTATATGTTGTGCTATGATGGTATCGGAAGCTTATGATCTGTTGACTAACTTTATAAAGATCTTTTATTTAAATGATGGAATGGCCTGTCTTTTTCGATCCGAAATGAGCGACTAGAGCCTGGAATGTTATTTCCCGCTTCACCTTAGATAAAACTTGCATGACCGGACCGAATGTAAAAGCCTGGTGCACCGGACCAGATCAGATTCGTCCATTTTCAATTCCCTATTGTCTCTCGTGAATATGATAAATCGATGAGTTTTAATAATTTGGATGCAATACACTAATCCACTAGGCATGCAATTTGCCGTGTACTTGTCCTACTTTGAAGATTCAAAATGATGCATGCCCAACAAGATAAACTGAAATTTTACATTCATTTAGCTGGTCCTTCAAACTATGCACAAAAACTTGAAGCCTGATTAAAGACTTATATCACAGTGTTTCAGGGAAAAGAAAGTGGTGTGGCGCTGCCATGCTTCCCTGTTGAAAAGCCTTGTCATGTCCTGCTGTTTTGTTTTTTGAAACCTCTGGTTTATATACATCTCCTACGTAATCCAGGTGAATTCGAGAAGGGCATGGTTTTCTTTTCCATCCTTACAAAACCTTGTTGTTAACAACAACAACAGGGCACAGGGCATTCCGTGAGCAGTAATCACTCACACTTCCCATGATTGCTCTGCACATCATCAATCATACACAGATCAATATAAATCTCAAATGGGTAGATAAATGGCAAAGAAACAGAGACAGAGGCAGATAAAAACCAAGTGTTACCTGAGAAAAGGACCACGGCCATGGCTACCCATTACTAGAAATTGCGCCCCCAACTTGTGAGCAGCATCACAGATCTTCTCCTTCGCTTCCCCGTACACAACATGGGTTTCTGCCTTCACATCATAATAACTACAGATATCCAGAGCTCGCTTCAAGGTCTTTTGGGTAGTTCTAAGTTCATCATGCTCCAGAAGATGATGCACTTCGCTGCTCAAAATGTAGGCTGCATAAAGCAATACACATCATAACATCAAATTAATGGAATACACAAATACATAAATTCCAACAACAGAAGATGACATCTCTTCAACACGAAGAGAAACGAAATTAAGAATGAATGAAGATCAAAGATGGGTAATTTACCAGGGCCAGATGAAACACAAACAGGGGACTGAACATGAAGGAGAGTGAAGTTATAAGATTGACCAACATTTGTTTGGGCAGGCAAAAGATGGTTACACGCCCATTTACAGGCACGCATACTCTCTTGGCTCTCATCCACTGCAACCACAATATTCATCATTTTCATCACTCCTCCCTCTTTCATTACTGATTCTTCTTCCTGTATACAATTCGCTATAGATTTCAAAGTAATGAGCAATCTATTGCTTATTCTTCCTACTCTTTAACAATGTGAGAACTGATGAGGTATATATAGAGGAGATTTGTTACAGATCATCCCATTGTAATTACCCTAGTTACCACCAATTTTTTCCCCTCTTTCAAGATTCAGTGAATACTACAAAACCGGGTGCCTCAAACAAATTAGGAACGAAACCAAACTGTGGCCACTTGTTTTGTCGTTGGAAAACTATGAGCATTTTTGGATTCCTTCCAATTATCGATGGCCTTGCCAATTTATTTAATCCCAATAATTATCTTTCCACCTGGAGATGTACTATTGTAAAGTTGAATGATTCATTCATTCTCCTACAAGTTTCTGGGGTAAACAAAAATATCTATATTTTTAGATATTTCATTTATTTCATTTTTATTTGTATATATTTTTAAATTTTTATCATTATCATTAATAGATATTTATTATGTCATTACATTCATATCTATATATTCACTTTCTATTTCACGATAAATATCTACTTGTCTTAAGTCAATCTTGTTCTATATGGGTTTGCTTTTACATCATGTAGAATCAAACTTTGAGATTCAAAATTTAAATTTTGTTTGTCTTATATTTTCATCACTTAATTTCCAAATATTCATTTATTACAATTATTCACTTCTTAGTCAATCTATTTAAATTTAGGTTAATTATTCTCTATTTGCATGCATTTATTTAATTAGCCTAGATCATGTAAAAGAGATTTTATTCCCTTACATTTTGGTGAAGTCATCTATGCTTATAACCCCTAGACTTGGATTTAGGGCAATATCTTCATTTCTTTTAAAGTTTTCAAATTTGATTTAATTTTTTATTTTATCAGTCACTTTATATTTCCTAGGTTGTGGATTCACACTTGCTTACATGTGCTCATTATAATTTGATGTTTTTGAGTATACATAGTGATATATACATATTTTATCCCTCTCTTCCACCCTTGGATAATCTACCCTTATGGCTCTTTTTAGGTCACTCTTTTGTGTTACCCCCCATACCTCCCTACTAAGCCTTTCCTTTGTTTCGGTTGGACTGTTCAATCAGAATATCCAGTTGTGATGTACATGATGATATGTTCTTCTTTTTCATAATACATCATCCTTTTATCTTTGATAATCACATGATGTATATTATTCTATAGATATGTTTTCTATGAAGGCTTTGATCTAGCATGTCTTATCTCTTCCTTCATCCATGGAGTTGGTAGTTCTCATCCTTTTATTTAGATATACTTATGTCATTTAAATCCATGAGCTTTATGATAATCTTATGGATTGTGATAATGATGAGTACACACCTAGTGAGGTCTAACCTAATGATACACTTTTGTATGATGGACACTAATGACTTAATTATACCTCCTTCACCTATTTATGATATGTTGCACCTCATGATCATATCTCTTCCACATGTCATGATAGTGATTAATCTTTTATATCCCATGTTTTCTTTACGCATACATCCCTTGATGATGTCATACTCTATGATGATACACATTTAGCTCTTCATGTGGATGTTTACAATAACACCTTATATTCACTTACATAATGGTATTGCCTTAGTGAAGAACTATTACATGATGATTATGATAGTTCTACAGATGCTTCTTTACATGTGAAATCATTTTTACTTTCTAATTACAAATTCTTAGATGAAATATTATTGATTACTGAATTTAGATTACATTTGAGTGGTAAATATTTATAATGGTTTGATTCATCTTCTTTGTGTAAAATTAGAAATCACATACTCAACAATTTCATTTTTCGCATCTACACTCATTTTATTTGTTGTTATTACATGTGTGTTTTAGACTCCATTTGTCATCTTCCCTAGTTTAGTTCTAGTGTGCATGTGCCACCTTGTCCATTTTCATGCATTTAGAAGTAGAAGATGAATGGTGATCTCACAAAGCTGGTTTACAATTTCTAGGAGGATCTGATTTTTGCTGAAATCACATATTTTTAGAAAATATAATGGTTTATGCCTTAAAAGTTTCATTTAAATAATTCCAATTGAAGAGGTTTGATCAAACTACCTTAAATCAAACCCCTTGGATAGAACCCTGCTAGTTTTAAACCATACCTATAACGAAGTCTCCTTTACACCTATCAAAATGCTGATAAAAAACCACTTTTGATTTACCTTTTGGGGGATCAAATGAATTCATTTAAAATTTATTTTTGTAAGTATGTAGTCCTTATTATAAGCTTCCCAAAAAGTATAATTTTAAATAAATTTAATTTTATTATTATATTTATTTTTTATTTCTTAAATGAATGGGGTTTTCACCAAAATCAAGCTCTTTGTTGCACATGTGGAAAAATAGCATTATCAAAAAAAAATTAAAATATTAGTGCACCATATATTGAAGTCCTTGATCCAACAAAGAAAAAAAAGAGTTTCGATAGGTATAAAAAAAGCTTACAGCGTTATCGATCGTGTTATGTCTGAATTATAATTTGTTTGAATTCAAAACTTGATTAAAGAAAAATATTCAATAAAAAACTATCTAACCAAGTGGAAGCACTAGATAATAAGATTACGAATCTAAATTTGAAATAATTAGAATTTTATCGTTCATGAAAAAAAGTTATGCGTTATCACGGTGGCGATCACTTTTAAAATGTTGTTTTGAAAAAACTGGTTTCAAGGGAGATGGAAAAAGTGCAATCGATTCAAAAATTTTAGAAAAAAAATATATTTAGAATCTATAAATTTCCTGAAACTCTAGTTTGCATCATCTTCAAATTCCTCACGGTTTAGCGGTATAGTTACCCGAATGTGAAGATTTAGTTAAAAATTATTTCAATGTCGGTTGGCCAAAAATTGTAAACCACTATTGTGGGATCACAAGGCACTATATTTTGCATTTGTCCATTTCATGTGTATTTACCCCTAGGACCTCCTTTAATTAAATTGTTGGGTAATGAATGGGCCTCATTGCACTAGCATAGCCCTATCTCTTGCATTCATAAATTTTTGCATGCCCTTAACTCTATGTTTCCTATGCCCCGAAGATCTACATGTGTTAATTTTTAAATCTAGGTTGCTTGTTCATATATTTTTGTTATTTGTGTGCATATTTATTCTCACATGGATTACATGGTCAACCTACACTTAATTTACATGGCAAAAATATCAATTCTAACTTTGAATTACAAAGGGGAATACTCTAGTTTAAGGATATCATTTCATATTTACATCTCCACCATTGGCACATGACCATATTAATATTGTAGGAAAGTTCCCTACTTTTTTTAAAGTCTACATTACAAAAGCTACTTGAATATATAGGTAAATTCGTCATAAAAACTCTATACGTTTTATTTTATTAGTGATATTATTTGATAACTCTAAATGATGATTATTATTAGAAAATGTTAATAAGATTGTAATATATAGATATATTTTTTGATTTAATTCATGCAATTATTTATATATAACCTAAAAATAAAAATCTAAAGGAGAGAAAAATCTCTAGGTAATTTATATACCCAAAAATAACCTTGTAATTAATTTAAAAATGACAACATAGAGAATTGAAAATCAATACATATATCATGCTCTAATATATTTTCTCAATTTTTTGAAACAACTAAAATTGACAAGATAAAATTAGAAGTATAATGCTCTAATTAAGACTTGTTATCTTATGCCTTCTTTATTTTGAATTCTAGATTAAAATTTAGTTGTGGCATTTAGATTTAGTTAAAAAATTCAATGTATATATGCGTCGAGGAAGTCGTTTAGTTAATCGAAAGTCTTCATCGATCATTTCAACTTGATGCTAAAATGGAAACTAAAAAGGGAAGAACTAAGAGTTTAATGGAAACACCAAGAGGAGAGTTACCACATTTATTTAGTTCCTTGACACCACACCTAGTCTAGAGAGTCCTTGTCCATCTATGCCTTAACACGAGGAGGGGAAAATAATATAAATAGAAATATACTTCTTTTCCTATGTTGTTACTCTCCATTCTCCTACACTACTATCCTCCATTATTTTTGTTTTATTGATAATTATCTGGCATCTTACTAATTTGGTTCAATCGAATTTGATAGATAGAGAGGGGAGGTCGACAAAGCTCTACCTTACAAATTGAATCACCATAAAGACTATGTGAGGGATAGTGTGGAATTGGTGGATCAAATCTTCTTCAAACTGTATCATCAATTTCATGAGGAACAAGGTATGCATCACAATATCTCACTTCATTGTTAATGATGAAATTGTTGACAAATAAGTAAATTATATTACTTACGAAAGAAATTGAATTTGTAAAATATTATGTATTTTAAATTGGATAGATTAATCTATACAAATAATTTTTTATTTTTGAGACATTACTTCATCATGTAGATGCTAAAAAGTATTTTGTCAAAATAGTTCACAAGCTTTTTCTATGCATCCTCATTTTTGCATATATGTCTATCAGATCCATTACATCTACAAATTCCTTCTTTTTTTCCATTACACCTGGTGGATGTTTGCACTTGGTTCCAAGACTCACAATTGATATTTGGTTTTGGTGCACGAATAAATGTCTTTTACTTAGCTGATTCCTAGCAAGGGGACTTATTCACATGTTAAGTTTACTTAGGTCCTAGGTGTCTTTCTAGAAGTCTTAATTTTTGTTGAAATAAGAAATCATTATAGGGTGTTGGACCCAAACACAAAAGGCCATAGAGTGTAGAGGCTCAATAGAGAAAATTGGGTCAATGGTCACAGGCCAGTGACAACAAACTAACAACTAATTAATAGAAAAGTAAAGTTTTTCAAAGTAAAACATAAAAACATAGAGGTACACCCTACTTAGCAATCTTTTACCAATCCTTGAGGAATTTAAAGATATATTTATTTTGAGAGCTTGCACTAGGTTTTGTGGTCTTCTCATGTTTTTTTATTTCTTCCTATAGCACCAACCCTAGAGTAACCGTTGAGTGGTGGATGACCTTAGGGTGAAGCAAGATAGGCCATTAAGTTTCCTTTCTAGATTATCTAGTCACACTGACAGAGAAATGAATTCCTAGGTCATCTTAGCATAATTAGGGTAGGTTTCCTCCTTGTGATCTTTGATAGGGTTAGATTCCTCTGAATCTTGAAGCATGACATTAAATTTAGGAAACAAGCTTGGACCTCATCCTCATCCTCCTCTTCATCATCATAGAGTGTGCATCTCAACATCCTCAGCATCCTCCTCCTCTTTCTTGCTACTATCGTCCTCCTTATCCTCATCAAAAGAAACACTAGATATATTTCATCCACTATGATATTGGGGATAGGTTTCCCTACCAATTTGTGCAACCTTAGAACACTGGTGTTAGGGAAATCCACATCTTTTGGTTGAATTGTGTTCTCTTTTACTATCTTCCTTGTCTATAGTCTTAGTTTTCTAAATAAGATCTTATTATATCTTATCTTTTTGAATTTTATTTAATATTGGTTATGTAGGTCATTTAATGGAACTGTCTCATTGTATAGGATTAAGACTCATATCACAATCTTGTATAATCTTAACTCTCGCCTTGCCTTTTTAAGTAATGCCTCTCATGTGAATTTGTATCAACCTTGCATCCATAATCATAGCAAGTTTTTCTTGCCATTTTCTCTCTTGTGCAAGATATTTTGGTCTAGCAACTATTCCTTGGGGTTTTGAGAGTCACCATTAACTGGACTACATGGTATTAGAGCTCCATTATTTTCGAGTCCTTCCTAGATCTAAGAGATTCATCTTGGATTGAAAAAAAATTGGGTGTATTTTGGGGTTTCAAGGACCTCATGGTTGAATCTAGGGTAAATAAAATAGTTAGGTTTTCCTTTCGTTTCATCAAATTTCGTTATGTTTTGTCAGATCTACAAGGTTTTCAAGTAGGGTTAAAATTGTTAGATCTAGGAGGTAGTTGAATTTTTGAAGCACTTTGGGCCAAATATGACCTTGCAATCACATTCTGAAGGCCCAAAAACTTAAGAATCAATTGTCAAATCATTGAAAATGGACACTTTTGTTTGAGGGGGCATTAAATGTTTTTTTTAGCTATTACAAAAAATTTATATGTTGTATGGCGGTCATACCGTACAGTCTGGATGGTGTCATCATATCTACAATAGTCGATTGGTCAAGCTAAATATTCTTCATTTGGTGATATATTATGTATTTGTGTGTAGTGTTGGTATAAGTCTACGCATAGTACACAATCACATCAATCCTATTGTGGTACGTCAATGTCATTTCATTGTGTCAAGTATAAATTTTACACAGTGATTTTTAATTAATATTTTTTTTCAAAAATGTCGACGTGTTTTGTTAAGCACTTGGTCCAGCGGGTGTTCTCGCAACCAGCGCCTAGTGTATTGGGGGCCAAGCCCCAAGCTGTGGAGCCTCAGCTCATTGCACCCGCTCTATCTGCCCTTCGCTAGTGGTGATGGTATTTTTTAAAAACTCTACAGACATGTTAGACATGTTGTCATTGATGTCAAAGGTGGACAAGGTCATCATTGATGCAAAAGAGTTTAATGTGAAGATCAATGGAAATATTATCATTGATGTCAAATGTGTATGACACATTAATTGATGTTATTGCCATTATCAAAGAAAAATGTATACCTTGATAAATAATTATGGATAGCAAATAATTTGTATTTGTCCAAGATAGAAATTATAGAAAACAAATGATATGAGAGGGGAAACATATTAAGAAGAAGAATAGTGAATGTGTTAAAAAGGAAGGTAATGATTAATATTCTCTATGAGTAATATCCAAAAGGAAACAATACATTCAAGAGAATCAAGACAATATGACAACGATGAAGATTATTAATAGTAGCAATAACAAACATCAAAGACTATGGGGCCAACTTCCTAAAAGGAAGTTTAAGATTAAAATAAATAAAAATAATTCTCATGATGTTGGCCAACCAATGAAGGAATATAAGGCAGAAAAAATATAGTTATTATTGCAAGTTGACCCCATGTAGAAGCACCCTAAATTGGAATTAAAAATGACAAATTTATATTGTCTTAAAAGGGGTCAACCCCTCAATGGTGCACCTACCTTGAAAACGTATGAAAATTAAATATTGCCACCTTTTTGGACAAATCATCCCTTCTCAATAAGAGATGCCTCCCTTGAAAATAATGTGGTATAAATAGAAGAAAGAGTGGGAGCCAAAAACCAACAATTTTAAATGATTTATTTATGAATAAAAGTGCATATTAAAAGGAGAAAATGGGGCAGAAAAAATGAAGTGTAACTCAGATTTATTCTGAGTGCATATACATCCCATGTTTGAATTTAATAAATGCAAGTATATCTAACGAATATATATGAAGAGTAAGAGAAGATTGTGAAGTGATTTTGAGCAAATAGTAAGACAACAAATTATGTGAGAATACTATCATTATTATGATCAATTGTGTGAAAATAATTGGTGCATAGATTGGATCATATTTGTGAAAGACATTGTGTAAAATAGTGATCAGATTTGAAAGAAAGGTTGATATTGGAGTGTGGATTAGATTTGTGAAAGAATTGATTACATGATTTGTATCAGATTTGAAATTGGATCAGATTTGTGATTGATTGATTATCATATTTATCTAAATTTAAATCATCGTACGTGCCCATAATCCTCATAGTTTTTGGAATGCATGTTGGCCAACACAACCGCTTTCTCAGGTGATGGAGCCCATCACATTACAGAGCTATGGGAATTATTTCCATAAGACGTACATGCAAACAATAAACTCACATGACATATGTGGGTCTCCCATTTTTTAGATTATGTGCATTCCCGAAAGAAGCTCTCCCCATAAATTGTAGATGATGAAAACGGAGATAGAGTTTTTTTCTAATACAATATCACAGGGAGTTTTTATGTACACGCATTTGATGCTTTCACTGTAGAACGCCTCTTGGCATAACTAAAAAATAAACAACAATGTTATTAAGCCACCATATAAGACCGGTTTGTTAACCGCGGGTGATTTGTGATGATATATATGAGAGATATGCTTAGCTCTTCTAAGATCACTCACCACAAGGTATGGCCAAGTCCCTGCATAATATTTTGGAGTGTTAAAATTTATATAGAATTACATAATTTTATTTATAATGAGACATGTTTTAGTGTTTTAAAGGAAATTTTTAATAAATAATAATAAAAACAAATTAGTGCAATTGGTAATGAAATTAAGATTTCATGAGAATCGATATATATTTAATATAAATATCTAAAAAAAAATCTCTCTCGACTTATTATATATACATTATTTTAAATATATATAAACTAGTTTAGATATACTTATATTATTTTTCTATGAGTTTTATAATAATCTTAAATATTGTGATAATGATGAGTACACACCTAATGATACACACTGATAACTTAATTATACCACCTCTACCTATTTATGATATTTCTTCCACATGTTATGATAGTCCTACATCTACAGGTAATACCGGCTATTGTTTACCCAGCTCTTATATTACTAGGTATTCCAAAGTTACTGGTGAAATGAGTTTTCGCCGCTCCTCGGCAATAAGCAGTATGCTCTGGTTCCGAAATGGTAAGATTCTGTAGCTTTGTACATACTTAATGGCAAATTTGAAGATGCTTTGCGCTTGGCTGTGGAGTATTATTCCTACAGTCATACACTGCAGTCATCTTAATGGAATGATAAATGGTTGCTGTCCGTTTAAAATCTTTGGGTATTGTTTCTGCTATGATGATATTGGAAGTTCATGATCTGTTGATTAACTTTATAAAGATCTTTTATTTAAATGATGGAAAGGCCTCTCTTTTTCGATCCGAAATGAACGACTAGAGGCTGGAATATTATTTCCCGTTCCACAATAGATAAAACTTGCATGGCCTGACTGAATGTAAAAGTCGGTGCACCGGACATTTTCAATTCCAAAAGGGTCATCCACTAGGCATGCAATTTATTGTGTAGTTGTCGTACTTTGAAGATTCAAAATGATGCGTGCCCAACAAGATAAAGTGAAAATTTACTTTCATTTAGCTGCTCCTTCAAACTATGCACAAAAACTTGAAGCCTGATTAAGGGCTTTTATCAAAGTGTTCCAGGGAAAAAGAAAGTGCTGTGGCGCTGTTATGCTTCCCTGTTGAAAAGCCTTGTCATGTCCTGCTGTTTTGTTTCTTGAAACCTCTGGTTTATATACATCTCCTACGTAATCCAGGTGAATTCGAGAAGGGCATAATTTTCTTTTCCATCCTTACAAAACCTTGTTGTTAACAACAACAACAGGGCACAGGGCATTCCGTGAGCAGTAATCGCTCACACTTCCCATGATTGCTCTGCACATCATCAATCATACACAGATCAATATAAATCTCAAATGGCAAAGAAACAGAGACAGAGGCAGATAAAAACCAAGTGTTACCTGAGAAAAGGACCACGGCCATGGCTACCCATTACTAGAAATTGCGCCCCCAACTTGTGAGCAGCATCACAGATCTTCTCCTTCGCTTCCCCGTACACAACATGAGTTTCAATTTCTTGACATCATAATAACCACAGATATCCAGAGCTCGCTTCAAGGTCTTTTGTAGTTCTAAGTTCATCATACTCCAGAAGATGATGCACTTCCTGTTGCCCAAAAATGGCCAGGCCAAAGCACACACATCATAACATCAAATTAATGGAATAATAATAATGCATATACATTCCAACAACAGAAGATGACATCTCTTCAACATGAAGAGAAACGAAATTAAGAATAAATGAAGATCCAAAGATGGCTGATTTACCAGGGCCAGATTAAACACAAACATGGGATTGAACATAAAGGAGAGTGAAATTATAAGATTGACCAACATTTGTGTGAGCAGAAAAGGTATGCTTACAAGCCTATTCACAGGCATGCATACTCTCTTGGCTCTCATCCACGACAACCGCAATATTCATCATTTTCATCACTCCTTCCTCTTTCATTACTGATTTTTCTCTGACTATAGAATGGGCCATAGATTTCAAAGTAATGAGCAATCTATGGCTTTTTCTTCCTACTGTTTAAGAATGTGAGAACTGATGAGATATATATAGAGATTGTTACAGATCTTCCCACTGTACTCTGTACTGAAGGCTTCACCAAATTTTTTCCAAGATTCAGTGAATATCAAAACCTGGTGCCTCCTTTAAATAAAATTAGGAACGAAACCAACTGTGGCCAATTTTTGTTTTGTCGTTGCAAAACTATGAGCATTTTGACTCCTTCCACTATCGCTGGCTCAGTCAATTTTACACCATTCTCTGCAAAAGTTTCTTTAAACATCTATATTTTTATATTTGATTTTATTTCATTTAGATATTTATTATGTCTATCATTACATTCATATCAATATACTCACTTTTTATTTCAAGATAAATATCTACTTTCTTTTTATGTCAATCTTGTTCTCATATGGGTTTCATACTCAATGACCATCAAGTTTGGAAATTCAAAACTTTAGTTTGTATACTTGAACAACAATCTTATTAAATTCTAGGAAGAAAGCCATTTGGCATTAATTTATTTAATTAGCCTAGATCATGTAAAAGAGATTTTATTCCCTTACATTTTGGTGAAGTCATCTATGCTTACAACCGTTAGACTTGGATTTTAGGGTTATATCTTCATTTCTTTTTAAAGTTTTTAAATTTGATTTAGTTCTTATTTTATTAGTCACTTTATATTCCCTAGGTTATGGATTCACACTTGCTTACATGTGCTCATTATAATTTGATGAGGGTTTGAGTATACATAGTGATATATACATATTTTATCCTCCTCTTCCACCCTTGGATAATCTACCCTTATGGCTCTTTCTAGGTTACTTTTTTGGTTGATATGCATGTACATGTTGATAATCTTGATATGTTCTTATTTTTCATAATACTCATCCTTTTATCAAGGTCACACGATGTATATTATTCTATGGATATGTTTTCTATGAAGGTTTTGATCTAGCATGTCTTATCTCTTCCTTCATCCAAGTTGGTAGTTCTCATCCTTTTATTTAGATATACTTATGACATTTATCGATGAGCTTTAAGATAATCTCATGGATTGTGATAATGATGAGTACACACCTAGTGAGATCTAACCTTATGATAGACCTTTGAATGATGGACATTGATGACTTAATTATACCTCCTTCACCTATTTATGATATACATTGCACCTCATGATGATATTTCTTCCACATGTCATGATAGTCCTACATCCACATAAATGCTTTTAGATTATTTTATCTCCCTCATATACTACGGATGCAAGATGGGTTCATTTTGATTAATCTTTTATATCTCATGTTTGCTTTACTCATACATCCCTTGATGATGTCAAACTCTATGATGATACACCTTTAGCTCTTCATGTGGATGTTTACAATAATGTTGTACACCTTATATTCACTTACATAATGATATTGCCTTAGTGAAGAACTATTACATGATGATTATGATGGTTCTATGGATGCTTCTTTACATGTGAACTCATTTTTGCTTGCTAATTACAAATTCTTAGATGATGAAATATTATTGATTATTGAATTTAGATTACATTTGAGTGGTAAATATTTATAATGGTTTGATTCATCTTCTTTGTGTAAGATTAGAAATCACATACTCTACAATTTTCTTTGTCGCATCTACACTCATTTTAATTGTTGTTATTACATATGTGTTTAGACCCCATTCGTCATCTTCCCTAGTCTAGTTCTAGTGTGCATGTGCCACCTTGTCCATTTTCATGTGTTTACCATGTTGGCACTATATTTTACATTTTCCAATTTCATGTGTGTATTTACCCCTAGGACCTTTGATAAAATTCTTGGGTAATGAATGGGCCTCATTGCACTAGCATAGCCCTATCTTTTGCATTCATAAATTTTTGCATGCCCCTGACTCTATATTTACTGTGTCCTGAAGATCTACATGTGTCAATTTTTAGATCTAGGTTGTGTGTTCGTATATTTTTGTTATTTGTGTGCATATTTATTCTCACATGGATTACATGGTCAACCTACACTTAATTTATATCTTGGGCCTATTTTGTTACCATGCCTTGCCTCACAACTTTTAAATATCATAGTTGCCATGTTTTAAATTATTCACTACTTGCTATACTATAACCTTATGATTTATGTGCTATTAGCTCAATGACTTACTAAGCCTAAAACCTTATTACATATGGCTCGAGCTTAATATTTCAATGCATTGGCAATGTGGCATCTTTTGAATACGTGGATAAAAGGATCCTAGTGGCTAATCTTTGGGCATGCTCCTTTTATATATGTGTTATGTGCTATGAATATTGTATGGACCAAGTTGATGGGATCCAATTATCTTCTCTTTGCAATGTTCATTTGGTGACATGTTGCTACATGGCATATATTGCCCGCTTATTTGACTTTGGGCAATTTTAAACTTTTTCCATTTCACATGTTATTTTTTTACCATTCCTTATATGCAATGTTTGTACACCCAAGTCATATGCATCCTTATGATTACTATTATTTGCATGGGTTTTTTTATGGCTATTCTCCAATTCATATGTACAAGATGTTCAAAGGCATGAGGTGAAAGGAAATACCTTGAGAGATTGGTTTCACATTTCTAGTACACTAGGTTCATATCCTTGCAATTAAAGGCCTAGTGAAATCAAACAAAATCCCTAGATAAATTCCAGAAAAGACTTGTTGTGTGGTGAAGAGTATTATTGGTCATCTCAATGGTTTATTCAACTTTGGGTTCACTAGCACTCCATATGTTTCTATATACAATATTCTACTTGTTTATTGGGCTTATTTCTTCGGAGCTAATGTCATTGGATTTATACCTTGTCAAGAATTAAATAAGTTGGAGTGATCACTCATATAACACTATTATAGGTAATTACAAGAACATTTGAAGGTGTGAAGAATTACAAACATGATGCAATCAAAGAGCCTAAAATGCTTGTTAGAAAAGCTCACAAACATGGGATTGAGGTGTCCATATCAAGTCATTATGTAGAAAGAGATGGTCTCAATTTGGTACTTATCCTTCTAGGGGCTTGGGTAATTGATGTCTATTACATGCTCGCACTTGGGTAAGTTCTAAAATCATTCTAGCTATGACAATGCACTCAAATTGCAATCATCCCATAATTCATTAGTTTATAATGGATCATCATGGCAAGTTATGGTATATCTCCAATATGGTTAATACAAAAGTTAAAGCATCTTCTTGATCCAAATGAGATTTTTTTAAAAAATATTGCATGCTTGAAAGTTTGCACAATTAAAAGTTTCTAAGAAAAATCTTGTCATCATATTTGATTTTTTCTTTTAATTATTTATAAGTTCAAAGAAATAAATCTAATTTCAATATATCTTTGTGAATCATTGTCCAAATGATTTATTTATTTAAAATCATAAACTAGGGGTTAAATGAAAGCTCACATAAATGAGCCAAAGATGATTTTATTAATTCAAACCATCAGACTAAAGGTTGTTGGACCCCCACAAATATCATGAGAAAAGTGAATAATAGAGGAAAAATTTAGTGAGTCAAGTTTCAGATTTAAAAAGGATTGACAATTTTGTCAGATGTGAAAGATGGTTTCAAAACCATGTTTGCAGTGTATGTCGACTAAATTGGTGGTTGTGGCAACCCCATCAAAGCTAGATGAGGTTTTGACAACCTCATAAATCATTGATGGATTGTGAAGTAGTATTAAAATGTTGACTAGTATAGGCACCCATCAGAAGCATAAAAGATAAAGGAGCTTTGTCAAATGTTATGGTTGCAATTGTTGTGTAGAGTAACTCAGAAATATATCAATTCATAGAATGCAATGATCACGGTATATCCACAAGATTGATTTGATGAAAATATTCTAGCAATTTCAAGCAAATGCAATAATGGGCATAAAACCAAATTCCACAACTTGTGCCAACATCCTACCCATAGCCTGTCAAATGGGAGCTTTTGAGTAGGTTTGGACATCCATTAATGAATAATGGAGGGTGGATTTATGTCAGATATTATAATTAGAGATACTAAAATGGGAGCCATATATTACACAATATGGAACCACTAACAACACATGTAAACTATTTTGACATAATTCCTCACAAAGATTTCATCTCATGGGTCAAAATGAGTGCAGGGTATGCACCAAATAGATGTGTGGAAAAGGTTTTGGAGATGTGTGAGAAAATACAAATGGCACTAGTGTTCAAGAAGAGGATGAAGAACTTTCTGACACTTTACAAGCAAGTATGAAAATGGCTCCAAATCATAATCTATCTAGCTACTCTCCATTATATTCACATTTGAGATGATGTAGGATTTGTGTTAGTTGTGATCATGAGATAGGCCATGGAATGCAATTTTGAGTTGTGGGAAGTGACTTTGTGTTCAAGAAAAATTCATTCCTTCAAATAATGATTTGATTATATCCTCTACATTTCATTCACCCTGATCATAAGATCTGCACATTCTATTCTCCACACTTATTTAAAGAAATTTATAAATCCCCATAGATAAAGCTAGCTTGATTGGGTATAGAGCTCACCCCTTTTGAGGGTAGCATTATTACCCTTCATATTAACATGATGACACTCCTTGGTGTTTAGTTGTGACCATATGGAGCCAAGGTTTGTGTATTATATTTCTCTGGATAATTTTCATAAACTATGCCTCGAATGCCTAGACTCATTTGTGATGGAATTAGGAGAATGCCAAACACTTTACCATGAAATTAGGGACTATTATGAAGGCATGAATATGAGAGTAGATCAATAGATACCTTTGTTGGCTGAAAGACAAGCATTAAATAAAGCTATGGAGGAGGAGAATGACGAACATCGCCACATGCTATGGAGGGGGACAAGGATAGACATCATCATATGGTATGGAGGGGGACTAGGATAGACATCATCACATGTTATGGAGGGGGACAAGGATGGATATCATCACATGCCATAGATTATAGGACTTTGTCTTTCAAAGGAATAGATAGTTAGCAATATCTTTGGAAGGCCACAAATTGGGGCTAAATATTGTTCTTTCTCTATTTTTCTCATCTTGGTTCTTTATTACTTTTTGAAAAGTGACTTAAGTCACTCATTGTAGTTTAGGTTAGAAAGTGAACCTTATTTTTGGAAAAATAAAGTAAAATATAACCAAAATAAGGGTTATTTTAAATTATTACATTTCAAGAAGTAGTTATTAGTTAGTTATGAGGTTGAAACTTATAAATAAGAAGATTTTTAGGCTTTCACAATTTTGTAAAAGGTGATTTGAAGTTTTAAAACTTTGCAGAACAATAGAAAACATTCATATCGTAGTATCATGGTGTTCTCTATGCATTATTATTTTTTCATATATTAAATTGGAAATGATCTTTATGTTGCCTTTGTTTCTTTGTGAAAAAATAGTCATACGTTGAGAATATGGACAAATTGGGTAATCTTTGAAGGAAAATGTAGTCATATTTCTAGTTTTTGTGCTAAATAATTTGACTAATTTGCCTCCTCATGTTTTGAGATTCATATGTTATATTTCCTTCATTATTATTGTAGTATAAATTATTTTGTGGTGAAATTTTTCATGAAAGTATAAAAAAGTCATTTCTTTCCTTTGTGGTAAAATATTTATAATTGATTCTTAATAAATTTGGGAAATATAAGTTAGTATTTGTATGTGTGTTGTTGGATTTATTTAAATAAGTCTTTCTTGATTTTTCCTTTTTTTTCCTTTAATATTTTTAGGCTAATAGTACTGCAAAAAACCTAAAAGCCTTTATCATACGAGGGATTTTCCCCTATCAAAAGTAAAGGAAATTTGTCAATCTATAACAACTTCTCCAATTATTGTAGACATTTTCCATGACCCTTTAGGCGAGTCAATTTATAATTTGTAATAGCAAATATGTTTACCAACATCACCAAAGGTAGTAGAGGAATTATCCTTTATGTGAGTTAGCTTTAAGAATGTTCTTATTGGTTCCCAATGACTAAATATAGGTCATTGATTTGGAAGGATACACTCTAGCATATTTTTTACCATTGATCAAAGCACAATATTCAAAGAACTTGATCTTATTCTTGCACCTATCCAATTTTAAGTACTAGAAATACCATGTAGACTATTTTCTATACCTACAACATGTACGATGGGCAAGTGATAGTGATAAATATGGACTCATGGGTGCTTGTGAGTATGTCACATCTTGATTTTGCTTGCATAAACTTTATTTGATAATAAATGGAACTGGATGAGACCATTTGACAATATGTGTTTGAAGCATAGATTAATGTGTTTTTGTGGATGATAAATTAGATGTTATCTTTAAAATGCATGCTATTGTGATTAAAATAATGATGAATTATTATGATGTGAATATTTCAATTATTGGTTATGGTTTTATGAGCTAACCTATTGACAAGATATTGAGTGCAAATGAGTGCAGGAGCAAGTTGAAGGTGAGAACATGGCTAAGGTAGAGATGACCTTGCTTCTTGACAATAGTCAGCATGATGGAAAATCTACACACACACTCATGTAGTTGCATTCATCCAGCATTGTGAATGATTATGCTATGCATTGTGTTATCATGGATACATCATTGCCTATTATGTGTTATGATTTAAATAATGACTATATCTTATGGTTGTTTTGTTTGTGAAAATTAATTTAATTGGGAAAATAAAAGATTTTATTTTTAAATGTGGTTGTTGCCACAATAATGGGTTACACTTTCTGGGACATCCTGATTTTTGTTGAAATCACATATTTTTAGAAAATATAATGATTTAAGCCTTGAAAGGTTTCATTTAAAGGATTTTAATTGAAGAGGGTTTGATCAAACCCCCTTAGTCTAACCCCCTTGGATAGAACCCCGCTAGTTTTAAACCATACCTATAATGGAGTCTCCTCTACACCTATCAAAATGTTGATAAAAAACCACTTTTGATTCACCTTTTGGGGGATCAAATGAATTCATTTAAAATTTATGTTTTTTAAGTATGTATTCCTTATTATAAGCTTCCCAAAAAGTATAATTTTAAATATATTTAATTTGTTTATTATATTTATTTTTTATTTCTTGTGAATGTAGGTTTTTCACCAAAAATCAAGCTCTTTGTTCTACACATGTGAAAAAATAGTAGATTACCAAAAAAAATCTAAAAAATATCTATGCTTTTGGTATTGATTTCCTTGATCCAACAAAAAAAAATTGAATTTTGATACATATAAAAAAAGTTGTGTTATACAATAAACCTATGTCTAAATTATAATTGGTTTGACTTCAAAACTTAATTAAGAAAAAAATATTAAATAAAACACTATGAAACCAAATGAAGGATCTAGATATCATAGTTACAAATCTAAATTTGAAAAAATTAGAATTTTATCTTTCATAGAAAGAAAGTTGTGTTATATAGTAAACATCACTCTTTAAAAATGATGTTTACTATTAAAACTAGTTATCAAAGGAGATGGAAAAAGAAATGCACTTTGATTCCAAATTTTTTAAAATATATATATTTAGAATCTACAAACAAAACGTCACAAATCACTAGTTTGCATCATCTTCAAATTCCTCGTGGTTTAGCAGCTATAGGTGTCTAAAAGTGAAGATTTAGTTAAAAAGTTCAGTTCAATGTCAAGTTTGGCCAGAAAGTATAACCCACTATTGTGGGATCACCCATGTTTGATAATGATAAATCTCATAATTTATATTTATTTATAATAATGTAGTTATATATATGTATATAAATATACAAACTTTACATGTTCACAATTATTATATTTGTATATCTATGTATATATATATTAATGATATAATTATTTATATATATGAATATATAAATAGCTTACTATTAAAAAGAAAACAAAATAAGTTTTAAATTCAAATTATTTGCATGATAAAACATGTGATCCTGGCATGAGGAGAAATTTTAGTTCTAAAAATAAAGAGATACTCCAATTGGAGTTGAACACTTGCATGGAAATATGAAAACCATGAAAAGAGAGCTCAACGAAGGAGAGGGGATGTCGATTTTGATATCATTACTAGCAGTGACTAAGGAGGATTGGCATCATAGTATCTAAGTAGAGGTGAGGATTTAGCACATAGAGCAAGAGACTAGGTATTACCATGTTATTATTGTTTGTAACATGGCTTATGAATGCATGGTAAAGGCTTAAATAGAACCAAATCTTCAAGTTTAAATGGTGAATGATATTGTTATTGTATCATGGGTTTTGAAGGAAATTATTGTTTTTGATTAAGATAGCAGGGAAAGGGACTTGATCCTGTACAAAAAGAGGAGTTAGGCCAGAGAGGCCACCAAAGAACTAGCAATTAGAACCCAAAAACAGTCATCAAAACATTGACTAAGAAAGAAAACCATAGACCCACCCAATTATAACAAAATTAAGTAGAATAAACTATTACCAAAAGTACTATTAGTTAACCAATCCATATTGAAGTCATAAAAATAGACTAAACTATCACTAAAATAGTTAATAATAAATGATTCATAAATAATAAGGCACACAAGCCATAACCAAAGCATCAAAAAGCTAAAAACCATCTTATTTAGCCCCAATTTTGCTGGCTGGTTCTCCTGAACTCTGACATTTTAATTTATTGGCCTTGACACTTGAATCACCAGGACATGACATATATATTGCCACAACAAACATGTGTGTCCACCTTAATGCCTTGGTATACGACATCGATTTTCCTGTAACTTTTTGTGGCAATTGAATATATGTTTTTGTACCTCTGTTATGCATGGACCTGCGTATTGTATTGATTAAGACATTTGGTTTCCATACATATGTGTAAATACCAACATATTGATTCACGTGTAGCACTTGAAACCATAGAATCGACCATGTTTTTATAAATATTTGTGGCTATTATAAGAACATGTGCATTGATTATTACATATATAATATAGAAGTAATAGTTATGCATATCAATTTTAATATATATATATAGTGTATTTGCGACGAAGTTAATACTAGTAAAAAAAATATTTTTACTTTGATGATTCCACAGTAAAACAATAAAACTAAATATATGAAACTGTTATTTTATTATTATGGATATGATTCTTTTATTTCCAATCAAAATATCAATGGTATAATTATAGTTATATATATACACATATATATACATAATCATATATATGTATATATATAGCTATATAAATATAATGGTACAAATATGCATCGTATGTTATGAACTAGTTTCTTATGGATTTAACTTGCATGACATCAAAAATTAGTTAGCATTGTACATATACATTAAGTATTGCATGAAATCGAGAAATAAAATTAGTTAGAGACCAAATTGCATGTCATTTATACATTTAACCATCATTATGCATGAAAGGATTGAAATACCAAAAGAACTTCATATAATCATTTTGCATGAAAAGAAAAGGGTTATTTGTTTTTATGATCATTGGATATATGCATGTTATATTGTCTTCATGAGGAAAGTAGTTTTCTTCTATATGTGATTTGGATTTACCTTCTAGGACAGGTGTTGAATAGGGACTAACAGAGGGGAGTAGATTTTATTTTCTAGATCACCTACTATTTATAGTTTAATTGCTTCGGCTAAATCTATGTGTACCATTGAAATAGATGAATGTTTTTTATTCTCTCCACCATATACTGATAGTAGGGAATATCATATTTATATGTGAAATACAAGTAAATTATTAGGCTACACTAGATTCCATCCTGCTAGTTGTTTCTAGGTTGCTAGGCTTCTCATGCAGGGTTGGGTATTCTCCATGTTAGGAAGAATTCCAGGGAAGCATAAGCTTTGTGGTTGGGAGAAAAAGTGTCTAAACCATGTTCTCATCTCTTAGTTTGCAGATGACCATTAGGGTTAGTGGCGGTCAAAGATTCTAGTGATTATGTTTCTTTTCTATCTTGTATTGTTATGACCAGATGGGCATAAGAGCCTAAGTCATATTCTTGCATAAATTGTATCTTGTACTCTATAATAATTGACTTGATAGTACTTCATGTCATGATGTACCTTATTTCTTGTAATTAATATTTTGGATTAGGTACTTTTACATGTGAGATGTAATATGTCATTTGTATATGTTGAAGATGTTTCAATGTTTTATTTCTATATTTATGTGAAAATGAGTTACTATTTATTTTTGTGAGATATTTTAGGGTTTTGAACCTTACATTTTGGTATAAGAGCTCTAGGTTTAATAGTAGGGCCTTTGTCTACTACGCTAAGATGCAAAATTTGAAGCAGGTCATTTCATAACCAACTATGGTGTAAACTAGAAACAATGACCATGGTGGATCGAGCAACAATGAGAAAAATGATAGGTTGGATCAAATCCTCAACCTTATGACCGAAAGAAGGAACATGATGAACAACTTAGAACATGAGGTTGGAGGGAACTGAGAGGAACAGAATCAAGGGAATGAATACCATGGAAATCATAGGTCTAGAATTGAAGAAGAACTAGGTAAGGACCTTAAGAGGGTTGCACCGCCCAAACTTAATGGTAAAACCAAGTTTATACAATTTATTTGTTCAGTGTTGGTAAAGGTACAAAGGACCATGCATGCACCTACTAATATATGAAAAAAAATTCATACATCTGTAAATGTTTCATGTATCAACATGTCTAGCATTTATAGCTAAAAACTTGTATGAAACCATCACAATATGAGTTAGTTATAGTAAATTGGGCTCATGTATGTGCTAGTTGGACCTAGTTTCATCTTTATAGAAATATGTGTTAAATATATTTATCATTATTTAATACCCTCATAGGATTACTCTCTTGAGTATTATGGAGATCAAAGTGTAGGAGATAGAGTCCAATATTGTATCCATGTTTTTTTATTTTCCTTTGTTAAATCATGGGGTTGCCATTTCACCTAGATTTGTTGAACATAGGTTATCATTGATGTCAAAGGTTTTCAATACTGTCATTGATGCCAGAGGTTTCCATTGATGCAGTAAGAAGTTTGATGTCAAAGGAGTTATCTATGTAAGGTTAAGTTTATAATGGTACTTGAATTATCATTATATTCCCCTCAACTTATCATTTTTGAGTTGCAGAAGATTTGCAAAAGATTTGTTGAATCATGTTGTATGTCAAAAGTTTAGGATGATTTATGTTGGTAATTTTATTATCAGGACACAAAATCAAGAAATATATATTACTAATTGCTAAGGTGTGGTTGCATATCTTTTGTATGCTTGCATCTATTCACTGTGATTGTGGTGATCCGAAATTCTATACTATTTGATTGTTTCAATTCAATTCTCAGGGTAGAGATATTTCTTTGGCAATACAATTATGGTTCTCATTTCTTTTAGAAATGCATTTTTTCTTTGTGGTTTCAGAGGAGAGTATGCCTACACTAGTTCTATCATATTCTATATTTTTTAGAGGATATGTTCAACATGTAAAAAGATTGTAGTAACAGAAGGTTCTCTGTGTCTATTTTTTATCCTGTTAGATTTCAAGGCTTGTACGGTAATGGCTAGTAGCATATGAAATTCAAATCTTGTGTGTGGTGTTAAGATAGGACCTGATTAAGGTTCCTGTGGTAGTGAACAATATCATGTTCTTTTGGCGTAAAAAAAAATTGTTTTTGGATCAACCTACTTCATGTTTCATTTTAAATTTAGGTTTACCTTATGTCATCCTAGTTATTTGCGGACCCCTAGCCGACATAGAAGATGGGTTAATGTAGTGTCATGTATATATTCATCGGTTTGATGGATGCACAAT
>VDFB02194084.1:0-30168 GCA_007258455.2 Sequoia sempervirens | reverse complement strand
TGTAACCCTAATTGCCGCCGTCCCCGCCAACCACTGCCCGCTATATCGCAATCAATAAATTAGTCATTGCGATACTGCGGGAGTCTTCGGTAAAGTTTTTGTTTTATATCAACCGCCTGCCGTACCTCCAGCCAATGCCCGCTATATCGCAATCAATAAAATATTCATCGCGATATCACGGGAGACTCCGTAGAAGTTTTACTTTATTCTAACCACCAGGTGTTTACCGCAGTTTACCGGGCCGTCAACTAACCGCTGCCCGCAATATCGCAATCAAGATTTTAACCATCGCGATACCGCGGGGAACTATGGAGAAAGCCGCCACCGCCAAAGGAAATATCGAGATGCGAAAGATTTAATATTTAAGTTTGAATATTATGTAAAGGACATTGTATTAAATGTATTTTGTGAGGAAAAATTAGTTAAAATTGAATTTGAAAATTTGTATTCGTTCCCTCTCATCCGTGAAAATATTTCACGTGACTTTTTACCTTCTACATATATTTTGTAATTGTAATTTATTTTTGACAAGGAATGAGAATGAGAAGAAGAAGGTGAATGTGAGCAAACAGAAAATTACGAGCAGCAGCTGTGTGTGTTAGAAAATAATATTTTATATTTTAATTTTTACTGTGTGAAAACTTCCTCCTCTGCCTCTGGCCTTCACGTGGTATCAGAGCAAGTTCGAGTATCAGAGCAAATTGATTATCAGAATCAATTTTATCAAAGTAGATTATCTGGGTAAATTTCAAAAATGGCAGCTAGCACAAGCTTGACAAACCCACAAATTCCATAGTTTAATGGGAAGAATTATGAGTACTGGTCAATTACCATGAAAGCACTATTTAGTTCACAAGATATATGGGATTTAGTAGAGAATGGATTTGCAGAGCCAGCAGATGCAGTAGCATACAATGCTTTAACACAAGCAGAGAAAGACTTATTGAAGGACACAAGGAAGAAAGATTCAAAGGCTTTATTTTATCTGTTTCAAGCTGTACATGAGAGCATATTTCCAAGGATTTCAGCAACAACAAAGTCCAAACAAGCATGGGACATACTTCAAACAGCCTATCAAGGCATGGCAAAAGTTAAAACAGCAAAGCTACAAATGCTGAGAAGAGATTTTGAAACAATATGTATGAAGGACAATGAATCTGTAGATTCATTCTACACCCAAGTCATTGGGGTGGTTAATCAAATTAGGTCTCATGGAGAAAATCTAGAAGATACCAGAGTTGTTGAAAAGATTTTAAGGAGTTTGCCCACAAAATTTCTACCGGTTGTAGTTGCTATAGAGGAGACAAAGGATCTCTCACAGTTCGATTGATGGTATGCATCTCTAATTTCTCATGAACAAAAGAAATTTGAAAAGGTCCGGCCAATTACATCAACTGGAGCATGCTTTCAAAACTTCGAGGCTTGGTCGAGTCAAGGGAAAGAGAAGCGAGAGTAGATCAAGAGGAAGAGGAAGAAACTCTTCACAATTGAATCTGATTTATCAAAATCAAATGGAAGAAGCCAATCAAAGAGCTCAAGCCACAAAACCAACAGATAGATCCACAAGGTAAAGGTATGAGAAATCTCAAGTCCAATGTCACTATTGTAAAAAATATGGGCATTATATGAATGAGTGTAGAAAGAAGCAGTATGATAATAATAGACAAAATGCAAATTTTTCAAGAGAAGGTCAAAATCAGAATTCAGATAAGAGTATAATGTTTTTAGCTTATAATGTTGCTCAAGCAAATGAGAAAGATGTATGGTTTTTAGATTCAGGCTGTAGCAATCATATGATAAGGAATCTAGAAATGTTTTCAAGTTTAAATGAGAATGTAAAATTACGATGTTGGTATGAAAGCAACAAAGTGTCGGTCAGGAAAAAGAGGAGATATCAATATTCTAACTAAACAGGGGGAGAAAAAGTATATTTCAGATGTGTATTATGTGCCTGGTCTGAAACATAACTTAATGAGTGTAGGGCAACTGGTTCAAAAAGGGTATAGAGTAACCTTCAAGAATGGTCTATGCACAATTTTAGACAAATACCCAAGCAACCAGCTTATTGCAAAAGTCACAATGACAAACAACAGAATGTTTCCCTTAAAGATAAGGCCAGATTTGAATATAAATTATGCTCAAGCACAACACTTAATGAATTCACAAGTGGGTAGAGAAGAAACTACAACAGTAATGCAGACAATCTTTCAAGCTGAGATAAAAGATGAAAATTGGTTATGGCACCTGAGATTTGGTCATCTCAACTTTGGAAGTTTAAATTTACTTCATAGGAAAGGCATGGTCAAGGGACTACCTTTAATAGAAAAACCAGAACGGGTATGTGAAGGGTGCATATTACGAAAACAACATAGAGAATCATTTCCAGCAGGAAAGTCAACTAGAGAAAAAGCCCCTTTGGAAATTATACATTCAGTTTGTGTGGACCTATGCAAACACACCTTCCAATAGGTGGTAGTTTTATTTTACGACATTCATTGATGATTATTCAAAGAAAACATGGAGTTTATTGCCCTACCATGAGAAAATGAAGTGTTTGTGTCTGTTTGAGTGAGTTCAAGAATTTGGTTGAAAAAGCGAGTGGTTATTATATCAAAGTGTTGAGAGCAGGATAGAGTGGTGAATATATATTTCAAGAGAATTTTTTAATTTTTGTAAGGATCATGGAATTCACAAGCAATTCACAACTAGATACACACCTCAACAAAATGGAGTAGCTGAAAGGAAAAACAGAACAATCATGGAAATGGCTAGAAGTATGTTGAAAGCCAAACATTTGTCAAATGAATATTGGGCAGAAGCAATTTCTTGTGCAGCCTATATAATGAATAGGTGTCCAACAAAAAGTGTTATGAATATAGTACCTGAAGAAGCATGGACAGGAAGAAAACATAGTGTTACTCACATGAGAGTATTTGGATGTGTAGCATATGCACATGTGCCTAATGAATTAAGAAGGAAGCTAGATAACAAAGGAGAAAAATGTATATTTGTTGGATACAGTGAAGAATCCAAAGCTTATAAGCTCTATAATCCAACAACAAAGAAAGTTATAATCAGCAGAGATGTACAATTTGTAGAAGATGAAGCATGGGATGGAAGTATAGAGAAGACAGTCAATATTTCAGCTAGTATACCTCAAGAGGAGAATGAAGTTCCAGCAACAACAAATGTTCCAGCTATTGTGACTCCTCCCACTCCCATTCAAGCTCAACAAAGTAGTCCACAAGTGACACCGGCATCGACTATAAGAACAACCTCAATCATTCAAGGAAGCAGTCCAATAAGAGGACAACAAACACCATCTACAGCAGGACCATCGGGTCCACATTCCACAAGTTCAAGTGATATGTCAAATCCTACATTGGCAAGTCTGAGAAGACAGAAAATCAGAAGCATAAGAGATATATATGAGCAAAATGAAGGTGAGAATAATTCAGATCAGATTTCTCTTTGTGCATTTTATTCTCAAATAGAAGATCCAATTCATTTTGAAGATGCAATCAAAGATGATAAATGGGTAAGTGCTATGGATGAAGAAATTGAAGCAATTGAAAAGAATCAGACATGGGAACTAGTCAGTCTTCCAAAAGACAAAGATGTAATTGGAGTGAAATGGATTTATAAAACCAAATTGAATGAAAAAGATGAAGTTCAGAAGCTTAAAGCAAGATTGGTTGTAAAGGGCTATTCACAACAGCCTGGAATTGACTACAATGAAACATTTGCACCTGTAGCAAGATTGGATACTATCAGAATGATTTTAGCATTAGCAGCTCAGAATAAGTGGTCTGTATCTCAAATGGATGTAAAGTCAGCTTTTTTAAATGGTTATTTAGAAGAAGAAGTTTATGTGGATCAGCCACCTGGGTATGAAGTTCTGGGTCAAGAAGACAAAGTTTACAAATTGAAAAAGGCACTGTATGGATTGAAGCAAGCCCCAAGAGCTTGGTACAGCAGAATAGACAGTTATCTTTTGCAGAATGGATTTAATAGATGTAGCAGTGAGCCCACACTGTATACAAAAATGAATGAAGAAGGTGAAATACTAATAGTATGCTTATATGTGGATGATTTAATTTTCACTGGCAATTTGTCAATTGATCTGTTCAAGGTAGACATGAAGAAAGAATTTGAAATGACAGACTTAGGTCTGATGAAGTATTTTTTAGGCATTGAAGTGAATCAAAATGAAAATGGTATTTTTATTTCACAGTCAAAATATGCAAATGACATTTTGAAGAGGTTTAATATGATGAAGTGCAAACCAGCACCAACACCTACAGTGACAGGTCTGAAACTAAGCAAAGATGATAGAGGGTCTAATGTTGATCCAACTTTGTTTAAGAGGCTTGTTGGAAGTCTCATGTATCTCACAGCCACAAGGCCAGACATTATGTATGGAGTAAGTTTGATTTCAAGGTTTATGGAAACACCAAAAGACACCCATTGGAAAGCAGGGAAAAGAATTTTAAGGTATGTAAGTGGAACAAGAAATTTTGGCATCAAGTATTCAAGTTCAGATGAGTTCAAACTCATAGGATACACAGACAGTGACTGTGCTGGCAGCATTGATGACAGAAAAAGCACGTCTGGTTATGTATTTAATTTTGGGACTGGAGTTGTCTCATGGTCTTCAAAGAAGCAGCCAATAGTTTGTCTTTCATCAGCGAAGCAGAGTATGTGGCAGCCACAAGTGCAGCATGTCAAGCAGTTTGGATGAGAAGAATTTTGAAAGAATTGCAAAATGAACAAATGGAGGCAACAAAAATTTACTGTGATAACAATTCAGCCATTGCTCTTTCGAAGAATCCAGTCTTTCATAAGAGAAGCAAGCACATTGATACTAGGTATCATTTTATCAGAGAATTAATTAACAATGGTGATATATTTTTAGAATTTTGCAGATCAGAAGAGCAAAGTGCAGATATTTTTACAAAGCCGCTGGGAAGAGATAATTTTATTTTTCAAAGAAACAGATTGGGCATGGTGGACAGCGCAGTTATGCTTAAGGGGGAGTGTTGGAATATTAACCCTAACTGCTGCCGTCCCCGCCAACCACTGCCCGCTATATCGCAATCAATAAATTAGTCATTGCGATACCGCGGGAGTCTTCGGTAAAGTTTTTGTTTTATATCAACCGCCTGCCGTACCTCCAGCCAATGCCCGCTATATCGCAATCAATAAAATATTCATCGCGATATCACGGGAGACTCCGTAGAAGTTTTACTTTATTCTAACCGCCAAGTGTTTACCGCAGTTTACCGGGTCGTCAACTAACCGCTGCCGCAATATCGCAATCAAGATTTTAACCATCGCGATACCGCGGGGAACTATGGAGAAAGCCGCCACCGCCAAAGGAAATATCGGGATGCGAAATATTTAATATTTAAGTTTGAATATTATGAAAAGGACATTGTATTAAATGCATTTTGACGGGGGAAAATTAGTTAGGTGAATTTGAATTTAAATTGTATTCGTTTCCTTCATCCGTGAAAATCTTCACGTGACTTTTTACCTTCTACATATATTTTGTAATTGTAATTTATTTTTGACAAGGAATGAGAATGAGAAGAAGGTGAATGTGAGCAAACGGAAAATTACGAGCAGCAGCTCTGTGTGTTAGAAAATAATATTTTATATTTTAATTTTTACTGTGTGTGAAAACTTCCTCCTCTGCCTCTGGCCTTCAAATTAGGCTCTCTAGTAAGGCTTCAAGATAATTAGAATTATATAGAACTGTAAATAAAAGAAACATACCGAATAGTTGCCGAGGTTCACAGACAATTTGTTCGACAGTGACAAGAACACGAATGCTCCCAATAGGATTTCGTCTGAAATACTTGTGCATCCAAGTTCCTTGCCATCGAAGGATGATGCAAAACACACTTCAATACTAGGCATGCTTTAAATGAAATTCACAAAAACGAAATAAGCATTGATGTTCTAGAGCTACTTGCTAATAATTTTGCAAGATGCTTCTAATTACTTCTTTTAAGACATAAGAATATCATAATTCTGCAAGACAAATGAAATAAGCATTGACGTTCTGTGATAACAATTGTGTAAGCAGTAAAATGGAGCTTTAGAAATTTATGACTGTTTGAACATCAATTTCAATTTTTAAATTTCCCTGCTTAACAATGTTGCTTTGGCCATCCCTACAAATCCAAAAATAAATGAAGAAATAGAATATCACGAAATAGCCATTGTAGCAAATCCCGAGTAGAGTCTGTACAACAGATAGGAGGTACCATCCAATGTTACCTAAGGAATAACACAATTGACATACATGAGATCAAACTTGTAATAACTATCACTCGTCGAGTTAGAAATCATGCAAACAGCCCTCTACCCCTTTAGCAAGATCGCCACCAGTAACCATGGTTGGGAGCTTATTATTGATACCATGTGAACACGGCAAGACACCAGTCAGCATTCACAACCTTGGTCACAATATCTCCTATGTACATGCGACGCCAGACCATTTACTTTCCATGAGGGGGATTACAAGTCTACATGAAATAATTAAATACCTAGACATAAAAGCAGGAAATAGGAAAGACAGTTACTGACTTGGGAAACAAGCCTGTGTAAGTACGGTGCTCAATAGCAACAAAATCAGTCCACTCTACAAGCGAATGAGTCGAGGGCATGCTGTCGGAGGGTTCAACCAGTCAGCATTCACACCCTTGGTCACAATATTAACTCTGTACATGCGACACTAGACCATTTACTTTTACTTTCCATGAGGGGGATTACAAGTCTACATGAAACAATTCAAGACCTAGACATAAATGCAGGAAATAGGAAAGACAGTTACTGACCTTGGAAGCAAGCCTGTTAAGGCTAGTGTAAGTAGGGTGCTCAATTTCATAAATGGCCTCGTTATCTAACAGAGGAGAAAAATCAGTGTGATCTAACAATGAATGAGATGAGAGCACGCTGTCGGAGGGTTCACTCACGGATGTTAAGCCCTGGTAAATTGTGAAACCCAACTTGGGTTGTTTTCCATGGTTCATAGAAGGCCTCTCCAGGAGAAGAAATCCAGGCCCTGACATGGTTCTGCCTCCTACTGCGTGGGATACAAGAAACCTCTGTAGACCCGTGCAGTTGTCTGCCACCATCCAGTTTTGATCCAGACACAAATCACAATATCCTTACCAACTAAAGGCCTTAAAACAGAAACAACGGTATTTACAGACTAAGGTTTTAATTGACTATATCAAGTCTGCTATTCTCGCTTTAGGGTTTCAAAATGACAAAAAGTATAATGTAGGTGTGGTAATTTGAGAAGGATTGCAACTACAACATTTGAAAAAATTTGCCTATCCTTTATGCTTTGATGGATGTCCATACCCTGTTCCAAAGCCAATTGGTGGGAACCATGTGGATGAGAAGGTCAAACCTTGCGCAGTGGCCAAGCCACGAGCAATAGTAATAGGGGTGGAGATGACGAGCACAGGGGCAAGAAGAAAGCGAAGCCAGTAAAGATTCATTAATGGTCAGGATGAAAACAATCATCTCCCATCCTCCCTAGATCAGCCAACACCATAAATGCCTTAACTTAGCTCAACACCGTTCAAATAGGGTACGCCTTCGGCATAAATTATTTATATTTTGATTAAATTGTGATAATGTTATTATTGTAAACTAGAGAGTAAATATTGTTGTTATTTTTTATTAAATAAAGACAATGGTATTAATGTTAAATTTAGATTTGAAAATGATAATATTATGTTGTTTAAATAGAAGAAACAATATTAATATAACGATTGAAGATTTAACATTAATAATGTTATTAGGTTTAATGAAAATCTTCGTTATAATGTAAAAAAAAAAGTTGATAATCGAGTTTTTTTTCCTAAGAGTGAGTTTAGGGCATGACATCATTATCACAAAATCTAGAAAATGGTAAATCATAAAATTACACAAAGACATAGTAAATTAAAGAACATGTAAAGTTACATCTCTATAGGATATTAGTTCATGGACAATATTCATTGACACATTAGAGTTCGCATCTAGAAGACTAAACCACATAATTTTTATTAATATTTAATAATCTGCCATTAAGAAACAAGAATTAGTTTTGATATTTGTTTAGACATGCAGATTACATGTACAAACTTTGAAAAACCTAAAAGTAGAGCATTCCCACAAAAAATGCTAAAAATAGTTTGACTACTAAAAAAAAAGCTTAATAAAAATGTACTAATAAAAGCTAAATTCAAGAAGGGAAGTCACATAATAAATAGGGATTCAGTTTGTAAAAGGAATTCACTGGTTAGAGAGATGCAAGTTTGTAAGGGAATTTAGTTTGTAGCTGATAATGGAGAATTTTGCAACACCTTACCTCATGTTGGAAATAATTCCAACTTCTGCTTCCTTCGTGCATTCTAGACCTCTTCCCGCATTACCGCAACCTCCTCTCCTCTCTTGTGCAGTGTAGTGGTGACCCTGCGGTTCTGCGGACCTCTCCTCCATTGCTTGTGGTAGAGAGGTGTCTATTGCCATACTGCAGGCCTCTCTTTTGCTTTTTGTGGTACTATGGCTATCCTGCAAGGTCATCTTCCACAGCATATAGTAGAGTGGTTTCTCCTACAGTCCCACAACCTCTTTATTTCTTCTCGAAAGTGGTGAAGTGTATTTTTGATGGGATTTTTAGCATGGATATTTTATCAGGCATTTAATGTTTTAAAGGACAATATTTAATATGGTTTTAATTATTTTTGGAATTAAAAATACTTTTCACTTGACGTGAACTAAATGTTACCGGAGTTTTAATTTATGACATTTATTTCACCTCTTTCCTGGTGAATTTTCATGGTGTTTTTTGATGGGTATATTTTGTAAGGAAGTTTATTATTATTATGAAGTGGTGAGGAGAAAAAAAGAAGTGTACTTTGCAGAAGCAAAATTGTGGTGAAACAGAGTAGCAACTCTTTCTATGAAAACAATTATATTTTGAATGAATGCAAATTTTAGTTTCTGAGTTATTTGTATGTGTGTTATTATCAATTTACTATTATTCAGTGTTGAGTCAATTTTAGGTATCTGTTATGCTCCTTTGGCTCTAGCCTTCACATGGTATCAAAGCAAGTTTATCAGAGCAGGGTCATTCATAAGAGGGTTGTTTCTAAAAGTCTCAGTGAAAGGATGACAACAAGCACAAGCTTGACTAACCCACAAATCCCATAGTTTAATGGGAAAAATTATGACTATTGGGCAATCACCATGAAGGCACTATTTTGTTCTCAAGATATTTGGGATTTAGTTGAGAATGGCTATCCAGAGCCAGGTGATGCAGCAACATATAATGCTTTGACACATGCAGAGAAATATTTGATAAGAGATAACAAGAAGGACTCAAAGGCTCTCTTTTACATATTTCAAGTAGTACATGAGAGCATCTTTCCAAGGATTTCAAAAGCAACAAAGTCCAAGCAAGCATGGGATATTCTCCAAACAACTATCAAGGTATGGCAAAGGTGAAAACAATAAAGCTACAAATGCTAAGAAGAGATTTTGAAACAATGTATATGAAGGAAAATGCTACTATAGATTCTTTCTTTACTCAAATTATTGAACTGGTGAACCAAATTAGCTATCATGGTGAGAATCTAGAAGATGTTAGAGTTGTTGAGAATATTTTAAGGAGTTTTCCCACAAGATTTGAGTCTATTGTTGTAACCATAGAGGAAACAAAGAACCTCTCACAATTTTTTGATGATGAGCTCCATGCATCTCTCATTTCTCATGAATAGAGGCTAAGTAGGTCTACAAATACATCATTGGAGCATGCCTTCAAGTCACAAGCTTCAATTAGCCAAGGAAGAGGTAGAGGAAGATCAAATTTCAGAGGAAGAGGAAGAAATTTTTACAGAGGTGGAAGAACTAGCCCTTCAAGCTCAAGTGGAAGAGGCAGCAACCAAAACCCAGTCTAATGTTCATCTCAAAATTTTTCACAAGGACAAAGGTATGATAAGTCTCAAATCCAATGTCACTATTGTAAAAAATTTGGGCATTATATGAATGAGTGTCGAAAGAAATGATATGGTTCGAATAAAAAAAATACAATTTTTACAAAAGAAAGTCAAGATCAGAAATCAAAAAAGAGAACAATGTTTTTGGCATGTAATGTTGCACAAGAAAGTGAAAAAGATATTTGGTTTTTAGATTTAGGTTGTAGCAACCATATGATAGGAAATTTAGAAATTTTTTCAAGTTTAGATGAAAATGTTAAATTTGATGTTACATTGGGTAATGACAATAAAGCATCAGTCAAAGGAAAAGGAAATGTCAACATTCTAACTAAATAGGGGGAGCAAAAATATATCTTAGATGTGTATTTTGTGTTTGGTCTAAAACACAATTTGATGAGTATAGGACAACTTGTTCAAAAAGGGTATAGAGTAACTTTCAAAAATGGACTGCACACAATTTTAGACAGATACCCAAGCAATCAGCTCATTGCTAAGGTCAAAATGATGAGTAATAGAATGCTTCCTTTGAAGATTCAGCCAGATTTGAATATAGATTATGCACAAGCACAAGAAACAACAACAACCATACAAACTGTCTTTCAAGTAGAAGTAAAAGATGAAAACTAGTTATGACACTTGAGATTTGGGCATCTTAACTTTGGAGGTCTAAACTTGCTTCATAGGAAAAGTATGGTCAAGGGATTACCTCTAATAGAAAAACCTGAAAGAGCATGTGAAGGATGTATTTTAGGAAAGCAACATAGAGAAGCTTTTCCAGTAGGAAAGTCAACTAGAGCAAAATCCCCTTTGGAGATTGTACATTCAAATTTGTGTGGACCTATGCAAACACCCTCAATTGGTGGCATTCTTTATTTTCTGACTTTTATTAATGATTATTCGAGGAAAAAATGGGTTTATTTTCTAAAGAACAAGAATGAAGTGTTTGATTTCTTCTAACAATTCAAGTTTCTTGTTGAAAAGCAAAGTGGGTATTACATTAAAGCATTGAGGACAGATAGAGGAGGTGAATATATTTCAAAATATATTTTTAAATTTCTACAAAGATCATGGCATTCACAAGCAGTTTACTACTAGATACACACCTCAGTAAAATGGGGCAGCTAAAAGGAAAAACAAAACAATCGTGGAAATGGCTAGAATTATGTTGAAAGCCAAACATTTACCAAAAGAATATTGGGTTGAAGCTATATCATGTGTAGCTTATATAATAAATAGATGTCCAAAAAAAAGTGTTATGAATATCATTCTTGAAGAAGCATGGAATGAAAGAAAACATAATGTTGCTCACATGAGAGTTTTTGTTTGTGTGGCATATGCACATGTGCTTGATGAATTAAGAAGGAAGTTAGATAACAAAGGAGAAAAATGTATCTTTGTTGGATATAGTGATGAATCCAAGGCTTATAAACTTTATAATCCAACAACCAAGAAAGTCATAATTAGCAGAGATGTATAGTTTGTAGAAGATGAAGCATGGGATGGAAGCAAAGGAAAAACAATCAATGTATCAACAAGTATTCTACAAGAGGAAAATGAAGTTTCTATACCAGCAAATATTCCTTCAAATGTAATTCCTTCCACACCCATTCAAGCTCAAAAAAGTGGTCTACAAGTGATGCCATCATCAAATATAAGAGCAGCTTCACGTTTAGGTCAACAGACAATACTTACAACAAGAATTTTTGGTGTTGGGCCATCAAGTCCACATTCAACAAGTTTAAGTGATTTATCAAATCCTACATTGGAAAGCATGAGAAGACAAAAAATTAGAAGTATAAGGGATATATATAAACAAAATGAAGGTGAGAATAATAATGATCAAATGTATCTTCTTGCATTTTATTCACAAGTTGAAGATCCAATTCATTTTGAGGATGCAATTAAGGATGATAAATCGATATGTGCAATGGATGAAGAAATTGATGCAATTGAAAAGAATCTAACATGGGAGTTAGTAAGTCTTACAAAAGACAAGGATGTAATAGGTGTGAATTCAGTTTACAAAACCAAATTAAATGCAAATGGTGAAGTGCAAAAACATAAAGTAGGATTAGTGGCAAAGGTTATTCACAGCAACTCAAAATTGATTACAATGAAACTTTTGCACCTGTAGCACGTCTTGACATAGTAAGAATGATTCTTTCCATTGTAGCACAAAACAAATGGCTAGTTCATCAAATGGATGTGAAATCATCTTTTCTGAATGGTTATCTTGAAGAAGTTTATGTGGACAACCACCTGGGTATGAGATTTTGGGTCAAGAAGATAAAGTCTACAAGCTAAAGAAAGCGTTGTATGGTCTCAAGCAAGCCCAGAGAGCTTGGTACAACATAATTGATTCATATTTGTTACAAAATGGCTTCATTAGATGAAATGACGAGCCTACATTGTACACCAAGATGAATGAAAAAGGTAAAATTATGATTATATGCTTGTATGTTGATGATTTAATATTCACAAGTGATTTATCAATTGATTTTTTAAAAGGATCTATGAAGAAAGAATTTGAAATGAAAGATTTAGGTCTCATGAAATAGTTTTTAGGCATTGAAGTGAATCAAAATGAAAATGGCATTTTCATCTCCCAATCAAAGTATTCAAATGGAATTTTGATGAGGTTTAATATGATAAATTGTAAATCAGCACCAACACCAATTGTTACAGGCTTGAAGTTAAGCAAGGATGACAAGGGTAAATAAATGTAGATCCAACTTTATAGAAGAGACTTGTTGTCAGTCGCATGTATTTGACAGTCACAAGACCAGACATAATGTATGTTGTAAGCTTGATTTCAAGATTTATGGAAGCTCCTAAAGACACACATTGAAAGCTATAGAAATAATTCTAAGATATATAAGTGGAACAAAGAATTTTGGCATCCAATATTCAAGTTCAAATGTGTTCAAGTTGATTGGGTATAATGATAGTGACTATGCTGGAAGTATTGATGACAAGAAAAACATGTCTAGTTATGTTTTTCATTTTAGGACTGGTACAGTATCATGGGTTTCAAAAAAATAGCTAATAGTCTCTCTTTCATCAGCAGAAGTAGAGTATGTAGTAGCCACAAGTGCCTCATGTTAGGTAGTATGGATGATAAGACTACTGGGAGAGTTGAAACAAGAACAAGAAGAGGCAACAAAAATATATTGTGATAACAATTCAGCCATAGCATTATTGAAAAATCCAGTCTTTCACAAAAGGAGCAAACACATTGATACCAGATATCACTTCATCAAAGAGTTAATCAACAATGGTGAAATATTCTTAGAGTTTTATACGTCTTAGGAATAGTGTGCAAATATTTTTACCAAGGCATTGGGAAAAGACAACTTCATCTATCAGAGAGATCGTTTGGGAATTATTGACGATAGTAGTTGTAATTAAGGGGGAGTGTTGGAAATAATTCCAACTTATGCTTCCTGCGTGCATTCTAGACCTCTTCCTATGTTACCACAGTCTCCTCTCATCCTCCTCTTGTCTCTCGTGCTCCTCTCGTCTCTCGTGTGGTGTTGCAGTGACCCCACAGTCCTGCAGTCCTCTCCTCCATTAATTGTGGTAGAGTGGTGTCTACCGCCATACCACGGGCATCTCTTTTTCTTTGTGTGGTACTACAAATAAAAATACTCACATAAATCTTACACTCAAAATAACACTATTTCTAAGCATAAATGCATGATTTTATAGTATAAATTTTAAATGAGAATTTCTAGAGGACTAAAAAAAGAAGTGGAAAACAAAATTTTAGGGAAAAATAGTGTGCATTTGCAAGGAAATTTAGAGACAAAATAGAAACTAGGTATTATGAGCTTTCTAAAAGAAAGAGATGAATAGGAGGGAAAAAGAAAAAAATATATAAAAAATAATTTTATTGGACTATTTTAAAATGAGAAATTATCTAGGGATTTCACTCATGGGTTAGGAAATCTAAAATGAAAAATGAGTACTAAAACCATGGTGAGATTCGCTACAAAAAAAAATGAGAGATAGTGGATGAAAAAAAATTGAACTTAGAAATGATGTGAAATGAATGGGGATTGATGAGAGAAGGTATATGAATGTTGTGCATTTATTAAAAGGACAATTGAGGTGATTTGTTAATAAAAAAAAAAAGGAAACTACTTTAAGCTAATATAAAAACCATAAAGTTTAATACCAAAATATAAAAATATCTTTTAAAATTGTTGTGAAGATCCAAATATTTATTTTAGAACTTAATGTGAAGGATAATTCACTACAAAAATATAGTAAACACTTATATAGGCTCACAATTTTAGAAAATATTTCTTAACCAATACTCATAACAAAAATATAGTTTGTGGATATAAACTAGAAGCAAGGGGCTTTCCACATGGATCATGCATGAAGCACTATTAGAATCCAATTGAAAAGTAATGATAAGGCAATTTAAAATAAAATTTTATATTTAAAAGAAAATTTTAAAAATTAAAGCATGCTATTTATTTTCTTTTCCATATATAAGCATAAAAAAAATGCTTAATATATTATTTTTATTTTTATTTTTGAGAAAAATATTTTGATAAATTTTTTTTTGTCTTTTAGGAAAAATTTCAAAGATATATTAAATTAATTGAAGGAGAACATTGATGTAGTGACTTGTATAAGAAGATTATCTCTATTTATGCAAGTGCCAATGATTAGATAATACATTGAATAATAATGTTGAACATAAATATCATAAACATTTTTTATGAAACTTTATAAAACACATGATGTAAATTTAAAAACACACTACTTAGTTTAACCTATTTTGGTACAAAAAGCTTAACCTATTTTGGTACAAAAAAAAAACCCAAAATAAAAATAATATTCCACTAATTAGTCTAGATTAGTCCACATTTTTATGCATTTTTACTATAGATTAGACTAGACAATTTGCAACTTAGTTAACCAAATTTAAAATTAAATTCACATGGTTTAAAGTTGACCACTCTAGAGCATCTAGGGTTATATCTCTATAGGATACTATTTCATTGACACATTAAAGTTTGCAGATCTACATTGCATGCTTGGTGTGTCTTCACCAATTTGTATCAAGTTATATAATGTTTTATCAAGATTCAAATTTGGTCTCAAATCTATCTTCATTGACCAATATACACAATTAGTACTCATAAGAACCCATCTCTCATGACCATGAATGGTCCATATCGTAATTCATTGCATCTAGGTGATGCTAATAGGGGTTGAGAACCAAAAATTTCTAGATCCTAGTAATAAATTCTCTCAAAAGTGTTTAATCATTTATTTTCCCCACAATTAAGGCCACTTAGCTTGCTACCACATTTGCATTGATTGTAGAAAAAGCTCCATGGTTAAGTTATCTTGAAATAGTTCCATATTAGGATGGGAAAACTCTTGAGAAGTTTCAAGGGAACTTGTTCCTATGAACATCACCTAGATTAAATGTGTTAAATGCACCCTTCATGTTCATGCAAGATGTATTCATGTGAACCACTACTCATAGAATTTTATTTAGGAAAGATTGAATTAAAACTACATAATTGAATCTTGAAAAATTATAACATAAATTTTATTCTCTAAGAACTTGAATCTTACAATTCAAGGGTTCCTCATATCATCTTAAAGTATACCTCAATATTCTTCTAAGCACACCTTAATAAAAAATAAGACTAAATGCAAAGGAAAACATATTGAGAAAGCCATATAAATAGAAAAACTTAGCTACATCACATTGACTAATCTCCACAACAAGGGAGAGACTAAGCCATACAACATAACCTTCATAGATGATAGGGTAAATCCCAACATAATTTTATTACGTCTTCTTAATCACTTATCTATTTAAGTATGATATTTTACTACAATGTATCATTCATCTAATAACTAGCACTTGCACTCGAAGGAAGTGCAAGGGCTACACCCATAGAAAATTATATATAGTAGATTATTGAGTTTGAGATAAGATTTTGGCAGCTTTTTAAATGAAAACATTGGCTGTGAGTTAGAGTTTGTTTTTCCGCATGGGGTAGGAATATTTCAACTACTTGGTAGTTGTTTTTCTCTACTAAATTGGTTTAGAATGAAAAAAGAGAGTAGAAAACAATGGATTAAAACCACATACCCACACCACCATCAAACAAACAACATTATAATTATTTTATTTAAAGAAAGAAAATATTATCTATAATACTAATTGTAGATAAAACCACAATATTAATTGAACACAAACAAAGATCAACATATAGATAATAATAATATTTAGATGCTTAGATTTATATATAAGTAATAATTGTTTATAATTAAAACATTTATATAAGAGTAAATTAAAGTTATATATGCATAATAATAATGAAATAGACAAAAATATTTATTAGTAAATAATATAATAATTAAATAATATATAAATGAAATTGCAAAGATAAAAATTATGATAAACTATTATTTATTAATGTAATTTGTAATAATTAATATTAATAATCAAATTAAATAATAACAGAAATAACAAATATTAAATAATTATTATTTTACTAACAATATTAATGATTAACAATTTTAATAATAACATATTAAAATTAAAAAAATAAAGCTCACCGAGACCATGCAAGTGACTTAACCTCAATGGATAGACTAATAAATAAACGACTTACATGCACTAAACATTGACTTAACCTCAATGTACAGACTAATAAAAGACTTACATGCACTAAACATGAAAAACTTAAAAAAAAGCAAACTCCCACTAAAAATGCTAAAAATAGATCGATTATCTGAAACGGTTAAAAAAAAAGAATAATAAAAGCTGTGGGAACAAAATCAAGAAGGGAGGTCACCGGCAGGGATTCAGTTTATAAAAGGAATACACTAGGCAGAGAGATACAAGTTTACAGGTTTGTAAGGGAATTTCGTCCTCAGATATTGGTGAGTGATAATACCTGATTGAAATATAATGGAGAAGTTTCCAACGCCTTACCTCAATCAGAGACATGGGGAAAACATCTACCATGTCCCTAATCTTGCACCCAATATAATTTTGATCAGAAAAAGAGTTGTACCAGCAGGCAATGCAGTTCCATTTATCAGGGCAGCTAATCTTTATGAAGGCAGGGTATTAAGCCGACCGATGATCTTCCCTTTGATAGTACCATTGCCCAGTGCTGTTAAACCTCTTCCATTCCCTGTAATGGTCATTACTCGACAAGGAATGCAGCTGCAGAGTGTGCAGGTTCAAAAGTGTAAGCCTCAAGTCCAATTACCACCTCAGGATCTTCCAGTTACCAGTCAAGGAGATCACCGGAAAAGCTTGTGTAAAGTTTGTGCTGATTTTAAAAGAAGGAACATCAACCCAAATCCTTTTCATTGCTGTGTTGAAGATAAGGTTACTTTGGGTTTTAGAGGGCCATCTCCTGCAGGACCAATAGAAAGGCCAGGGAAGACTGGTGTTCAAGTTGCAAGTTAATGTCATGAATGTACAAAACATAGTTACAAGACTCGGACTCGCCTCGGACTCGGCAAGCCAATTTTTGACTCGGACTCGGACTCGGAGCCCAGACTCGGCAAAGACTCGGCAAAGACTCGGCAAATAGAAAAACCCAAGAAATTCAGAGACTTTTAAGGATTTAACACTTGTTTCACGCACCCTTTAATAAATAAACCTTAAAGACACAATAACATCATCAAATAGAAATTACTATGATCTCATACACAAACATACATCGATCACATAAGTATAAACGCAAATTTTAGCTGAAGGAAATAACACATTCAAATATATAAATATTGTCAAATGTATACAAAACTCATGGAATATGAAATCCATGGCATCAAAACAAATATCAAAATTGAAAATATAAGTCTATGGCTCAAAAGAGCTTGCATTACTCATCCCAACATCACGACAAGTCATGCGCTAGTGTCTAAGATAGGTCATAGATGATGATGTAGCCATGATATTTTCTTGCATCTCAATGATTGGTGTGTATATTCAAGTGAGGAATTTATTATTAAATTTTTATTGTAGCCTTCAAGACTACATGCTTTGTTGTCTAATGTATGGAACAAGATAATCCTTGATTATGGCTTTGACTGCAAAAGATGCAAAGATTTACAACAGGGGATATGTATTTTGTAGGTTTAATGATCATGATTCATCATTGGCCTATAACATGCTTAGACCTATAGTTTGATGAGGTTTTGGGGGAAACACCCCAATAGGATCAAGGGGTAGTGCCCTTCGCGGGGGTCTGGGGGCAGCGCCCCCAGCGGGGTCAAGGGGCAGCGCCCCTTGTGGGGGTCTGGGGGCAACGCCCCCAGCAAGGTCAAGGGGCAGCACCATTTAATTAAAAAAGTTGTAAATTAAAGACACTAATTACATATTTAAAAAACATCAAGGTCGAGATTTAGCCATTTAATTAAGCAGTTCTGAAACTTTAAAATGTGTTTTTTTTGACACACACGCCCACAAAGTGACGGCCGAGTCTTTGGCTTGGGACTCGTGAAGTCTCCTTGAGAGTCGTGAGATCTCAGCATGAGTCTCGGCCGAGTCTCGCCCAGTCTCAGCAGTCCCCAGCGAGTACTCGTGTCCGAGAATCCAAAGAATTTCGCCAAGCCTCACTCACCTCGGGACTTCGCCAAGACTTCATGGAGTCTAGGGAGATCTTATCTTCTTAACCTGAGAAAGTTGTGGGTTTTCAAACTGTAAATTGTTTTCTGGCTTTTATATATTTTTCTAAAAGGTATTGTTGTAAGCCTTTTGTAACTACAGCTTGTAGAGAAAAATCTCTTACTACTTGTTGAAACATATAAAATTTTCAGAAATTATGTTGATCAAATCAAATGTTTTACAGTTTATTATGTTACTATTTTTTTATATCTGCAAATATTATATCCATGATTTTGGAATTTTTTTTACTAACTTGTCAAATAACAAGATATTTGATGTAGACTTAAACTCATTAAAAAACCAAAAATCTATTTATAGAGATGACAATGCAACTCAATTTACTATTGGTAGAAAGAAATGCAGAAGAAAGATGAAAAATAAATCATTACTATTGTGATATGAAGAGCACTGAGAGTGAGTGATGCAGATGCAATCCTTTGTTAAAATCAAAGGAATTTCACTCCCATCTAAACACATCCACTTCTCTTTCCCACCTTCATAAAAAATTTTAGTGCCCAACTGTAGCTGTGCAGAGGAGAGTGTACTCCATAGAGTGTTGTTGGGAGCAGAGCTTTTTTCTGTCATAATTGCAGGCATCTCATTTCCTTGAGTGGAAATGCAGGATGAAGTTCCCATTAGCCCAATGGGCCCTTCCACACTTCCATTGTAGTTCCACCCGCTTCTCATACTCTGGCATGCTGGATTCCACACACATACCTGATGCAGGGTGGTAGATATATGAATCACCCCACAGTAATAAATCATCAGTTTTCCATTGGAATTAAAAGATATAAACCTTCCATTGTAGATAAGATATATGAAATTAATATTATCTTCTCAAAAAATTAAGATTTTTTTCATGACTGTGTAGATAAAACTAATATACTATGTGAAAGAAACGTGTTAAATCAGTTAATCATTGAAACATGATAATTAGAGCATAGACATTATACTGAAAAATCATCATATACAACTGATTGAATGAAAAACAATTATATCTGCTCAGAAATGAGTGAATAGCCAAGCCAATGAGAAAGACTATATATTATATTATGCATTTGAAATCAGCTATAACAAACTATATTTAAAGATCTGATCCGATTAAATAAGGATAAGACCAAAAAAATCTAAAACTGTTTTACTGCGTACATATGCATTTTTATTATGCACTACAGAGAATTAAAAAAAACAACGATATGATTATCAACACAGCACAGCATGCAAACAGCAGTTGATTATCTTTGGGAGGATGCAAGGGATTTGTCGGCATAGGTTAAAAATAAAATAAAATCTGGATTAACAATCATAATTATAGAAAATATCAAATAAAGCAAAAAAGAAATAATTAATAAGTAAACATGTTTATTTTCGTTAAATAGAAATTTAAATAGTTGTGAAATTATTTTTGAATTCTTATGATAAAAATGAAGCTAAAAAACACCCAAATCAAATCTTCCAAATAAATTATATTTTATCCAACTAAAATTAATTCTTCCAAATAAAATCAGATTTTATCTTCGATCATATATTATATTAAAATCATAAATTATTTTCAAGCATGGTAAATAGTAAGATTAATGGTTATTTGTGAACTGACAAGTCCACAAGGAAAGCCTTTTGGCTAATTATGACAACATAGTCTTATAAAAAGTATATTGTGGAAAAAACACCAAGGCACCGATTTCCTCAATTCCGAGAAAAAACAAATGTATTTGAAAGATGTTCTCATCAGCTATCTTGGTGAGTGGAGGGAATTGTTTTTCATAAAGTAATCCATTTAAAACAATAGTAATTACTTATTTAGAGTCACTCACTTGTGTATCACTTCTTTGATTCAAAGAGAGGAGAGAATCCAATAGTTGAGAACCTTAATTCAAAATCCTACAAGACAATTTCAAATCACTTCCAATTTTTATAGTAGCTTATTTGGCAAGTCCCCTTCTTATAACTAAGGTTTTAGGGCCACATCATCAAATATGATACCATATCAACAAGCATTTTGTTGAGGTGTCCAAAAATGACCCAAAAAAGTTAGACCAGTAGTTATGCATTGAGTCATATTATTGGTGTGTTCATATGGTATCCAATGATTTCCCCCTTCAGCTCTCTTTCATCATGATAATGGATCACATAGTGTGATTTGAAACATTGATGACAAAAAATAGCTACACGATCAAATCTAGAAATCATATTCAAGTAATAAGGAACATATTTCATCCAACTATATACTCAGATCAACATTAAAACAACTTTAAAGTCATAACTATTTATGCTATATTTTTAAAATTATTGCACATTAAATAAACAATTGCTATCACAATTATTGGAACAAGCTGAACTACTTAGTCCTTTCCCAGGTATCATTTCTATATTTAATACTCTCAAGATAATGACATCTATTAATGATGTGGCTAATTTCAATTTGTATTTTTTATGGATAAAGAATCACGCATGTTATTTGGTTTCTCTTCCTTTTGAGGGAAATATGGTTCATTGCAAGTGGGTGTACTACCCTAGCTACGTGATAGATGGTTATAATAAGTGATATAAGGAACATCTTGTTACTAATAGTTTTTTTGTAGATTGAAGGTATTGACTACTCTAAAAAAATTTACCTTTAGCCAAGATAGGTTGTATTTTCCTTGTCATTTCTTTAGCTACATATCAAGGTTCGTCTATATACTAGATGGATGTGAAGAGTGTATTCTTGCATGATGATCTTCATGAAGAGATCTACATGGAGAAACCTCTAATATTTATGTAGGAATATTCTCTTATTCACAAGGTATGATGTTCTTTGTATAGTCTCAAATAAACCCCTAGACTTGGTATGAGAAAATAGATAGTTTCCAACTAGTATATGGTTTTACACATTACCACTCTAGTAAAAAAATGTATATTTAGAGACATGAAGTTGATAGTTTGATACTATTCATGCACATAGATGATTTGATTCTCATTAGTAACTTGTTTATTCTTCATGACACTAATTGATGGAGAAATTTTACATGCTAGGTCTCAGTATTTTACATTTTTTTCTTGGTCTACAAGTTATTTAGTATTTTTAGGTTACCTTCATTCATCAACAAAAGTATGTCATTGATATTCTTCATCTTTTTAAAATTGCTTATTAGACCAATTTAGTCAAGTGTCATATTGATTGCCACTTGCACTACACCTAGCATTGTGCTACTTTTATAGACAATCGGTGGGTGAGTAATCTCTTGTATTTTACACTCAAACATGTTGATATCACTTTTGTTGTTGGGCTTGTTTCTTGTTTTTCTATTGTCCTAAGGAGAATAATTGGAAGGAAATCAAGAACATTTTGAGGCATATTTATGACACTTCACATTTTGGTATTTTGTACACACTAGGAGACTTCTTCAAATATAATTGACCAACTTATATTAGGAAAGTGATGTTGATTCAAAGAAGTCAACTTCTAGTTTCATCTCTTGTCTTGGTTTTGGTCAAGTTGGTTGGTCTTACAACAAATAATTCACGTACATTATCATCTACTGAGGATGAGGATTGAGGAGCAATTCATATCAACTAAGAAGTTTTTGTGGATTTGATAGATTATTGTTGGGTGAATATTTTGTAATCAACTAATTGATTACAAATGGTGATTTCAACCACAGTTACAATGAGATTAAATCTCTCCTCTCAGTAAGGGGAAGCTCCCTTCTTATTGCTTACTAAAAACAACTAACAACTTACTATGATTATATACACTATAATTAACCATGTGTGTTTTCATCATTCTATTCTCTTATTTCAAAATAGATGTTTTCCTCTTGCACAAACTACAATTATATATCATGATGATTACAACATGTAATTCACTTCAAAGTACTATTTTAAGCAATAATAACTAATATCAAGCTCAATTAAATGAAAGAGTAATCAAAGTGATACCAGTGAATGTCGTAGCTTGAAAACCCACAAAAGCAGAAACACTTTTGTTTCCTTCAATGATGATTCATAAAGACAAAGGATGGTGTATCTTGCAGCCCAAAGTCTCCAATATATGCAACCAAAAGATCAACAAAATGTTGATAACAACCCATAATCTAAAGTCTTCAAATGATTATCAAAGTATACACACAAGAACATAAACTTGAAATATAAGAATGCAACCCAAAGTCTACAAAATCATATTTAAATCCCCTTCTAAACAATATCATATCATACCACTTATTCAATCCTTTACAAGAAAATGTATCATGAAGGACATAAGAACAATCTCAACACATAACAAAGAAGATTCAAGACAAAGATTGGATGCAATTCTGCTTCCTTTATTGATTGAAATTTGATTTGCACATTAAACAAAAAGTCTCAATATGTTTTTCAAATGGGCACCACTTCGCTTCAAAAGATAAAAAATCTCTATGACAAAAAAGCTCCCTCATATATATAAAGGAGAGCCAAGAGCTCAAATAGGAAAAAGCTAAAACTAACTTGACTTATTCAACAAAAGAGTCTGATTTGATTTAGGGCTTCTCTGTTGTCATCAGCTAATTGGATACTGCATAAAGGGAGAAAGCTGAAAATAAACTAAGTATTGAACATGCACATTCCTTCATTCTTCACCATCTTTTTCCAAGAAGTCTTCATATTTCTTTAATGCTGCTTGAACTTTTGAATTATTTGGTCCTATAGTATGACTGGAGAAATCGAGTACTCGTGTGATTGAGTCCTCCATGGTGATGCAAGTTTTCATGTGCCTTTTGAGTACTACATTTAGGTTATCCAAAGTAAGTTGAATGTCCACCAATTTGTCAATAGAAGCTAATAAAAAAGCTTCATCTTCAAACTCTTTTTGCATTGATGATTTGAACTCTTGGATAACCATGTTAGAGGGAAGAGCTTTCTGGTTGTCATCAAGCACTTGACAAGGTAGCTCTTTTATTATGACGATGAGATCTGAACATTTATCTTCGTCAACCTCCTGAGCTTCCTATAAATCTCTGATCAGATCAATAATGACATTCAACTTATGTCTCATTGTCACTTGTATGCCTACAAACATTGCTCTATTGGAAATTATCCCAATTTCCTCTAATACATTGAGATTGAGATCCTTCATCTTTGTCCAAGCTTCGAGACTTTTCTGTATCTCTTGTTGATTCTGGGAAAGTGTGTCAATTGCTTGACTCAATTTTACCTTTACATTTCCCATATTGTTAATCCCTTCCTCAGAAGATTTCAGCAGTTGTGCTCCTTGAGCCAATATTCTATCAATCCATTCTGTAACTGCTTTGCCTCGTACATGTGTCCTTTCAGCTTTCTGAATAACATAATCTTCAATGCTTGTACCAATGGGCTCAATACATTCAGAAGATTGAGTAATCTTCTGAAGCATAGAGGTGAGTTGTTCAACCCTGGCCTTGTACTGATCTTTGATTTTCTTATCATGATCGTACTTCTCAATGAGAGAAGCCAATGCTATTTGTGCATCCTCTTTCACACTCTCGTGCGTCCTTTTACCAAGTTCTGCGGCTTTACTTTTGTAGCCTACTTTATCCACTATCACCCTTGAGAGTCTTTGGCTTTTTTGTGGATTCACCAAACCAAAATCAAAGTCGTCAGGAGAAACAACTTGCTTCTTTCTCTTGCGTGTCTCAGAGGCCAACCAAGGGGGAAGACGAGAAGAACCTTCTCTAGAACCTGTCACCATAGCTTGAGTGGATGTTGCTGCACCTACAATGGTGGTAGTCTCAGTTTAATGACCATGGTTGATCTCTGATAAATTAGGGAACCATAGGATAAAATTTAAATGACTGTTGAAGACTCACCGATTTCCGGTGATTAAACGATTATGCATGTAAATTACAAATATGTAATGATCTATGTGAATGATTTAGTTGGAGTAATAAATGGTTATTTCTTCGTAGCCATCCATGATCTGATTAAACGATTATGCATGTAAATTACAATCCAAGAACTCAATATTTCTTTTTAATCGTTTAAATTTGCTAACCTGAGTTGTTATCCCTTATCCAATTATAACTTCTTATAACTTAAAAAGATGAGAGGTTTGGCGCAAGTGAAAGAAAAATCATCATTAATAATCATTAAAAAATATTAACTGCAATATTATAGACTGTAGATGGCACCGAAGTTAACACCAGTAAAAAAACGTATCTGAAGCTTCTTGATTTTACGTATCGCATGATATGGAGTCTGTTAGTTAAATAAATAGTTAAAGTTTTATGTTAATTTCATGATAATGTTACACTTAATGTAAATATTTGTCTCTTCCCTTTCCTTGCTGTAATAGATTATTGTCTGTAGTTGTATTGTTTTTCAAATAAATAACATTATTTATATTTTGATTAAATTGTGATAATGCTATTATTGTAAATTGGAGAGTAAATATTGTCAAGTTTTTGATAAATGGGGATAAACGGGTTTTACAGGGACCTGAAACCGTGGAGTAACATTACAAGAAAAGACCAAAACAGAGGTCCGAAAAACAAAAAGGCTGCCAGAAAGAAAAAAACCAGTTTAAGCAGACAGCCACAAAAAGCCGCAAAAAAACCATAAAACAGCCAGCAAATAGACCAAGCTGGGCCCAGCTACAGCTAATTCATAGATTTCATAAGCTCATCCGCAACCTCTTCCAGGTCCACCGTATCCTGAACCCCCTCCATAAAGATCTGAGTCATATTTGGGGTGGTCAGGGTTTTTCTTTTCGTGCTTGATCTGGTTCGTTTAGAGATCCCAACTTCCTCATCCTGGTCTTTCTCCTGATCAAGGTCGACAATCATAGCTCTCTTCTAGGTTTTCTCCAGTCTTTCAGACATGGCTTTGATGATGACAGAGTTATGTCTGGCAATTCTACAGTTTTGATCAGCAATTTTTTTCATGGTTCCTTTAATTTTTTCAATATCATTTTCAACTGTACTGTCCTTTTGTGTGTTATCCTTCACATAGGTATTCTTCTCCGCTTCGAGCTGAATTAGCCCTGCAACTTTGGCTTCAATTTCCCCCAGCTTACTATGAAGAGACAAATTTTTAGACTTCAGCTCACTTATTTCATGAAATAACCATTTGGCATAATTCAATTGGTCCTTAGAACAATTCTTGGCATTTCCAACGAAGTCAAAAGGGGGGTCACTTTCAGAATTGAACCCAAAAATCACCAACTCCGCACCTCTAGGAGGGCTATAATTCTCCTGTTGAATATTCTGAGGGACATGAGGGTTCACAAGACTAACCCCAACCGCTTTAGCAGAAGCAATAGGGGAGTCATCAGGGTAGGAGACAATCTTATTAATCGGAGAGATAAAGCCCACCCCTTTGGCATTAAGGTTAGTGCAGCCAGAGGAAGGAACAGAGCAGGAACCAGAAGGCTGGGGGGAACGGCCAGAGGCAGAAGGGGGGCTAGAGGAGGAGAAGAGCTCTTGACACGGCCGGGGGAAACTTTAGAATCAGAAATGCTAGGCTCAGTATCGTCTTCATCAAGCTCCACAGGGGCTAAAGTGTTTGGAAGGGCAGGAAAATTCTGAAAGTGCTCATAAATGAGCCTTAAAAGACCCATGTGAAGAATCAGGTATCTCTTAGGGCTTCTACTGTGATCAGAAAAGCTATTTCTTAGGGAACAAAGAAAGAAGAAGGGGATAGAGACACGCACCTTATGCCGGAAGTGATTGAGCAGCACGAAGTGGTATCCATAAACCCTAGTGAAGCGGTCGTCGAGAGTGATGTACTCCATGATAACCTTCAGCACTTTTCTCCATAAAGCTTTTATAGTGTCCACTTCATAGTAACTATTCGTCGTCTTGACGAGTTTTTGCTTCTCTGTCTCAGATTTAGGGAACCTCACCACAGCTTTGTCAGAGAATTTCCTGTCTCTAAAAAATTTATGCTCTTCCATCGGAATGCCAGTAACCTCCGCTATCAAGGCTTCATCAATCTGAACTTTCCTCCCAAAGAGGAGAACCTCCCCATTATTCCAATTCTTCTCAAAGAAATCAGTAATCTCCTCCTTAGGGCCATGGAGTTTCTCAATGAATGGAAGTAAGCCACCCCTTCTTATTTTACTCCACGCTTTAGCATTCTTGGTATGTGACTCGAAGCTGGTAGGTTCAACCCTCTTCCGTTCCCCACCCATATTTGATATCTTAGTTCGAATACTGTTGCAGACAGAAAGCCTGTTCCAGATAGTTCCTTTGCTTCGCAGGACCCACAAAGCGTGCCAAAGTAAATAATTTATCTGCCGGATCCTCTCGGCCCCATTATATCTTCTAATTTTGTTATTCATGATTCGTACCTTACTCATTATTACAAGATGTCGCCTCTTTTCCATTCACCGCGTCGAGCTCCAATAAAGCTTGAACATCGAAGTGGAGGTCAGTCTTTTTGTGCCATGTGAGGATTTTGTCACTCTTAACTCCCTCATTGGCAAAAAACTCTGCAACCGCGTTCGCCTCACGATAAGCATGAGTTATTTTTATTCTATCAAACTTACTAAGTAAAACCTTAGCATCTTCTATCCAATTTTTAATCGACCATGCGGGCTGAGACCTACCACAAAGGCTATCAATTATATTTTTTGAGTCACCTTCAAGCCAAATATTTTTGCATTTAATTCCCACAGCTAGGTTGATTATGTAATAAGCCCCCGCCGCTTCCGCCACGTGATTGGTTTGGACCCCCAGAGGAGTGGCAACAGCTCCCATAAAGTTACCTGCCGAATCCCTCAGGACCCCACCACACCCAGCCTTCCTCGGGTTTCCTTTGGCCGCGCCATCGAAGTTGGCTTTGGCCCAGCCTTCCATAGGAAAACTCCAGCAAACTCCATCCCTGAATTTTTCGGTAGTATTTGGAGCATTGGTAATATCCCATTTAATTCTCCATTCCCTAGCAATCAGGCTATCAAAAGGAGAACAAACCACAGTATCAACCTTGTCCTCCTTGAAGGGAACAATAGAGAAGCTTTCTTTGATCATCCTAAGAATTCTCTCAAACACAATTTCCTCCGAAGACTCCTTATCCCTGAAGATCCGGTTGTTTCTCTCTTTCCAAATTCCCCAAGTCACATGGGGGAATGAGAAAGCCAACAATTTTTTAATAAAGGGGTTGAAAGAAGGGACTTTCCATTAAACAAAAAAATCCTCAACCGACTCCGGGGGGACCCAAGAAAAATGCCAGCATTTCAGAAGCTTGTCCCAAACCGAGGAGGAGAAAGGACAGTGGATAAAGAGGTGGTTAACCGATTCAACATTGCTTTTACAGCGGTAGCATCTATTAGGGAGCAGAAATCCTCTTTTGCTAAGATTATCCATAGTTAGAATTAATAATGTTAAATTCTAGATTTGAAAATAATTAGTCGATAGGTTATTCTATGGGGAACTCCCACCGCATCTCCCCACTGGACACGTACGAACCCCCAAATTACCGCTTGCTTTTTCCACTTCAATATCACCGCGACTACCATGTAATGTTAAGAAACAGTTGATCTAAACTTCTATTTATTTCATTCTTGCAAACACTTTGAAAATAGTAGAGGAGATGCGTAATGAAGCTGATGAACCAGCGAAGACTGCGAGAATGCTAAAAATAATTTCTAGAGTTTTTTCTTGGGGATGATGACTCCTCTTCACTTCCCTCATACAACCACTGCCATTTCAGCGTAGGAGAAACAATTCTCTATAATTACAAAAATCAGGACTTGGGTGATTACAGGGACTCCTGCCATTGCTGAGAAGTCGTCCATCTTGACATTTTGGCATTGCTGAGAAAAAGCAGGAGAAGCGGTTGCCATTGTTGAGAAGTCGTTCATTTTGGCATTTCCTCCGCCGATGGAAAGCAGGGTTTTCACCGAGGGATTCCTCTTCTGCACTGTGGAGGTGAAGAGTGCGATGCTTTCCTGGTTGCCTGCAGAGACGGTGACCTCATACGTTCGCGGATTGGGATCTGCGAAAGCGTAGAGGAGATGGGTGTAGATGGATATGTTTCATAGATTAGAGATTTTCTTACGAAGATTTAGATTTGGGAAGGAGAATAGATGGTAACAAAAACTTGAGAGAAAAATCTGTCTCCGCTGTTGTTGTGTTATGGTGTGAAGGAACCAAAGCGTAGCCTCTGAAAACCATAGAAAAGAAACCTGAGATAAAAACTCGTTAGTAAAAATAAGCCATACACCTGTGTCACTAGAAGTGGAGATTATTTATTTGCGAAATGTAACTTCTTACCAAAACATCAAATCGGAATACCTATTTTACAAGACGCGTTAATGTCCATACCCTGATCTATGGCTCCTCCCTGTAATTTTGCATACAAATATTTCTTACCAGTTTACCTTCATAAAATAATTATGGCAGCCAAAGAAAAATATAAAGGAGGTTCAGCCTTTGACACTCCTCTACGCATGCAGGTCTCCAGGCGTATTTCTCTACATTGTCTGTCTCAGTTTGCTGTTGACAACTAGAAATTTATTGGCCTACCATCCATCCTCCACGTTTTCAATTTTGCAAGGACCAACTGGGACGGGTATATAAGACCTTCTATGTGCATTCGGGGTTGTTGACCACAGCTGATGTTTTCCTGTGGTTACTGGTTCCTTTTCTCGGGATGCGTTGTAATTAGTATCTCCCGGAGAAATTATAGTTAATAATAATTTACTAAAGGTATTAGTAAATGTTAATATTAATTATTTTATTTGTTTAATTTAAAATTTAAAGATAAATTTTTTAGTTTATAAATATATTCTTATTGTCTGATAATTATTTAATTTTATATGAGATATTTATGTTTATTTATAATAATATTTATTGAATTAGATGACATGCATGCATGAGTTAGATAGGTTTACAAATAAAATAATATATTAATACTTGAAAAAAATTATGAAGATTGTTTTGTTTGACAAAATGGATGTGCATATTTACAGTTATTATACATGGGGGAATCCCACTAGGAAAACAGTGGACGACATGAAGAAAACAGTGATCTATCTCACCTATCCCTCTCTACCTCTCCCTTCCTCCCTCTCACTCTATCATGTTTATATGGAACACACACATATTTTTAGTCATTAGCTTTGAAGTGTCTGTGGAAGAGGTGTGAATACATTTTAGTCTCCATTAGAAGTTTCTTGGCAGCAATAAATGTATGGATCTTAGAATAATATCGTGAAAAATTAATAGTGTAAGAAAGTAGAGTGTTTTAGGGTTTTAGAGGTTGTGGAATGGCCGATATTCGTTAGTATGGAGGTCATAAAGGACAAATTTCTTGGTATTTGTTTTGTGCTATAAAATCCAAACAATAAACAAATAGAAAAATGAAAAGCTAAAGTTGTATAGGAAGTGTTGTTTTTGGAATGAATTGGAGACAAGGGTAAAGAAGTAGAGATGGAAGGATAGAGAGAGAGAGAGGGAAAAGAAGTAGAGAGGGAAGGATAGAGAGAGAGAGGAGGGTAAAGGGACAGAGGGAGGTAGATAGGGATAAGTGAGATAGAGATAGGGAGGGAGGGAGAGGTAGAGA
>VDFB02194083.1:0-50215 GCA_007258455.2 Sequoia sempervirens | reverse complement strand
TCTGGATCCCGCTTTCCTCAATGTCAATTTCAATTTTTTGGTTAAGGGAAAAAACTTCCATGTTTCGTGGACTCAATTTTGTGCACTTACCCTGAAGATCAATTGGAGAGAAAAAATTGCAAAAGTTGTCAAAGTTGCAAAGAAAGTTATCAAATCATGGAAATTTAGCTACAAGATTTATTTTTGGCTTTCGGATAGTACCCAACTAGAATCTAGGAGTGTAGATTGAGAGGAACAAAACCCACAAACCATTTTTTGAGAGCCCTAGCCAAGACCCATTTTCCATGGGGCGAATGAGTCCTTAGTTAGGTCTAAAAAAAGCACTTTTTGCAATAGGTACACAAAATTTGACCATCTTAAAACTTTCCTTTTGATTGCTATATTAGTTAGTTTTAATTTAAATGTTACTCATTTACACATCATAGCACACATATTGAATGAAATATAAAAGAATAGGAATTTCATCATTTGGTTTCATTTTGTGAACAACCTATTTTTCTTCATTTCAAAAAGTATCACAATAGGTTGCATATTAGTGCTATTAATATGATTGTGAGCACCATCATTCATATGATCTTCTTTCATTATTTTCTTAGGTTGTGATAGGTAAGGTTCAACTTCAAGGTTTGGCAAGGGTGGAAGGGTAGAGTCGAGTGATGACGAGGATGGATGATTGGCAGGTAATTCATTGGAGTTGGATTGGATGTATGGATGGTCAATAGGTAAGGTTTCACACTTTTCAACACATTGGTAAGCCATACTATAATGTCTTCATTTACTCTCTTTTGCACTTGTATTTTTCCTTGTATGATTTTTAGCTTTTGAAAGGTTAATTGAGGTGTTCCCCAATGTTGGTTCCCTTTCTTCCTTTTGAAGAGGAACTAAAGGAACCACCATGGGTTGGGAGAAAACTATATTCTTATGTTTTGGTCTAAAGACTTTTTTTTCTTTTGGAGGCATAAATTTGATTACATTGTTATCTCTGGGTATTTTATAGGATGGTGGAGGTGGAATCACATTATATATGCCTAGTGGTTGATGTCCAGGATACCTAGTTCAAACTGAGGTTCATCCACTAAATGTGGAGTAAGAGTATCAACCATTGAAGTCACTATAGGCCAAGGAGCCTCGGGTAGGATATTACTAAAGGATAACTCAACTATACACTTAGTTTTAAACTTTTGATATGATATGAATAAAAATTCTTCACAACGTTTAACAGTTTTAATTGGTTGAGGCTAAAAATAATCCAAGGAAAAATTTCCACAAGATGTCAAAGTTTTAAATCCACTATGATAAGTAGTATGTATTTGTTCTTCATTTGGAAACTTAAGGTATTTGTGAATATCCAATAGGACTACCTTCATGGAGCTTAGGCATGAAAAACCTAACTTCAAAAAAAATTGGTTCAATGTTGTAATTATGGTAAATGAAACATATAATTATTTAGGTCCAACTCTTATTGGAATATTTATCACACCAATTATATGGAAAACATAACCATTGCGATCCTTTAACTATGCTTTCAATTTTTAAAAATCATCCTTGTAAACTTCATACACATATAATGATTCTTCAATTATCACATTCACTTAACACACGTGATCAATGAGTATCCCCCTTGTGGGTTTATCATTGATTTTGGTGATGATATAAAGAGGACCATCGAATGCATTTATAGATGCACCTATATGTGTAAAATCAATGTCAGGAAAAAAAAATTCTTCCCTTACGAGGTTAGACTTCTATCATATTTACAAATTTAGATAAATCATTATCATCTTCTTTATTATCACTGCTTTGCACAAAATTTGTTGAATGACTTGGCAATGGGTTTGCAAATATTTGTAATTTTTGATTAGGTGGGGAAAATGATTTATTTCCTCTGTCATTAATTTCAGACATGTAACTAGATTTGATTAGATTCAATGAGGTCTTGCTCTTAGTGTTTAAGACATGCACATCTTTCGGTATCATGTCTAGGTGTATGATAATATTGAAAATTTTATTTTGCATTAAATTTTGGTGGTAAATATTTTGGTGTGTCAACTAAGACCACCTATTAACTAGTGCATCTTGGCCCTTGATTTCAATCCTCATTCAATCCTAGCCATCCATTAACTAGTGCATCAAGTGGCCCTTGATTTATCTCATGGAATCTCTATAAATGAGATGCCTTACAGATCCCATTTGCATGAATTCAATCTTATGCTACTATTATACTACTAAAATTGAATCATCTTGATCACACTTTCATGCTATTGGAATCTTCGGCAACCACATCCAAGCTATCAACACATAAACATACTATGCTTGATCTTTTTGAGGTTTAAATGTATTTGGTTTGAATAGGATAGATTTGATGCACATTTCATTTATATCATTTGTATGCATACACTTTTCACCAAGTATCATCTTGTATGACATACACATGGTGATGTTGAAAGATAGATTACTAACATCAATAGGAGGGAAAGAAACATATCTATTGTAGTGGCCTATAACCGTGTATCAATAATATAGCTCACATTTTTTTCTCACATATTTCAAGGAATCAAGGCTCTTGGGGCCCAACATTTGAGATGATACCACTTTATGAATTTACTTCCAATAAGGTCTATAGTGTTGGAATATATGCTCTAAACAAAATCGTAGATGTGTCAATAAGGAACTATAGAGGTGTCTTTAGTTCCAGTTTGCTATCAATAGATGTCCAATTTTTTGTTGAATAGCTCCAATTATTTGTCATCATAATTAGCATAATTATAGAAATTTTGTTGAGTGTCTATAACTATAAAATATGTATTATTGTTGATGAATAAAAAATGAGTTTACTTGCAGCTCCATTCTCTATATTTATGTTGCTACATTATATTTTTCTACTTGATATCAGATCCATCGTGTGCTCTTCTCCTTCTTGTTGTCTAATATTCTTTTTTAAAGTCTTCATGATAATTTGAATGTTGTGTGTGGTTTGAGGTTTCATCTATCATGAGATTTTTCATTCTTAAGAAGAGTTGAATGATAAGAGGAGTATGTTGTTACTAAGAAGAAGCCTTTATTTTCTCTTTGCCTACTCATCTTCCTTTACTCAAGAGCAATGAAGTGCCTCAAGTTTGCAATATTGGCCATGTATTTTGGTAACGATAAGAAGGATATAAATTTATTAAAGAAAAGGGATCTATAGCTATTGCTTCCCATATTAAGGAGGAAAAAATAATACATGGATATTAAAAGATGAATAGTAATATGTATCAAGCCGAAGTTAGGTGAAATGAGCACTACCTAAGGTGCTTCCCTATAAGAAATTATGTAATTTAGTCAAAGTTTTGTGGCCTATCCAAAATTAATGAGGAAAATAATATAGGATTCTCAAATTTAGAAGGCGATTAATAAGGTTTCTAAGGCTCTTGATGTTACTAGTCTTTCTACTATGAAACATTCACAAAGGTAAATAAAAAATTTATTTTCTTAACAAATATTTCTGAAAATGGAAGTACCTTTAAAAAATTTAATGGTCATAATTTTCACCATGGAAAGTGAAAATGAAAATGCTATTGATGAACAATAATTTATGGCATATAGTGAATGGTACAAAAATAGTACCTACAGATGCTAAAAGAAAGATTGATTGGGAAAGAAGAGATTAAAAGACCAAGTCCATTATTGGCCTTGCTCTTTCAGATTTGGAATTACATCATGTTGATTTGGAAAAATCATCTAAAGAAATGTGGGATAATTAAATAAGTTTTTTGGAGGAAGAGAAAAAAATGCAAAGTTCTTTCTAGAGATGCAATTATTTAGATTCAAGGTGTCTGATGAAATTACTATGTCTAACCACATGAGCAATCTGAGATCTTTGATTAAACAACTAGTAGAATTTGGTGTTGTGGTAGATAATGAGGATTCTAAAGCTATCTTGTTAAGTAGTTTTCCTTAAAAATATAGCAGTTGTTTTTACTCTCAGTCAAATTCCTTCACAAACTTTAGAAGACATGATTTTAGTACTCTTAGTTGAAGAAAAGAGAAAAACTATAGGAGATTCAAGAGGAGATACTCAGTAAGAACTTGCAGTATACTCAAAGAAAAGGATGGGAAATATAATTTCAAGTAAGAGTGATATTGAATGTTACTACTGTAAAAAAATAGGTCATACATCAATTATTTGTAAAATTCATGCTAGTGATCTTCTCAAAGAGAAAGTTAAAAAAGTAGTAAATATAGTTGTTATTGAAGAGCCACTAGATAATACTAATGATAACTCCATTGAAGATGGACCAATTATTTTATTTTGAAGAGATCAAAACTTTGAAGACAAGGAGGGATGTAGTAGAGAATAATTAGTTACTCAATAGTCTAAGGTGTTTGTGGATCAAACAAACTATACCTCATGTTTTTTTTTTATATGTATTTATGTGAGGATTGGTTTTCCAATGATTTAGATGGGGATCCAAAATCTAAAAGTTTAGCATCATACCTTTACGAGGGTGATGAGACATTTCATGTGCAAATGGTATCCAAAGGTGTTGGGAACTTAGGAGCAGCTTGAAGAACAACTTATAAACATTATATTTGTATTATTATTTGTGTTTAATGTTGTAGCCTTAAGAGGGGGTGTTGGAATATATGCTCCAAATAAAATTGTAGATGTGTCAATAAGGAACTACAGAGGCATCTTCAATTCCAGTTTGTTGTCATTAGATTTCTAGTTCACTATTGAACAAATCCAATTAGTTGTCATCATAATTAGAATGATTATAAGTAGTTTGTTGATTGTTTATAGCTATAAATATGTATTATTGTTGATGAATAAAAAATGAGTTTATTTATAGTTCCATTCTTTGTATTTTTGTTGCTATTATAGTTTTCTATTTCATACATAGGAAAAGACAAGCTTACAAAGTCATACAAGACACACACATTGTTGGAACTGTAAAAATCTAATGATCTTTTCATGTTGTCCATACCCATGCATTTTCCAAATGAGCCCTACCTTGAGCACATTTTCCTCTCTTCATGATATTTTTACCCATATTTTGCATATATTTATCCCATGGATCCATCAAATCTGCATTTTTCACATTTTGGTTCCATATCGGCATGAGATGGTAAGGGTCTCCCCAACCCATATTGCTTTTTTGTTGATAAACGTCTGTGTTGCCATCGGCAAGACGTTTTTGATGTCATGGCGACTGGATTTTACCTACAGGTTGCTTTTAGCAAGACTTTCTCATTGTTTCGGCGACTATGGAGGATCTTAGCATCGGCAAGAGTTATACTATCTAATAGGGTCACGTGGAGATTGTTATGTCTCACCGACCAGAGGTTGAATGAGAACACATCGGCAAGAGTTGCGGAATCGATATAATGTCATAGCGAACCCTTTGGGTCTCACCGATAAAACACAATGACTCTATCGGTGAGAAAATCGATTTGTCTCGGCGAAAAGCTTAATAAAAAAGATACTATTCGGTAAGACTTATATGACTTTGGAGTATGGTCTTGGCGAAGTGCCAGAGGTCTCACCGATGGAACGCAAATGGGACTTTGTCGATATGAAAATAATGTTGTCTTGGTGAACATGAATGATCACAAGGGCTTTCGGGAGGACATAATATGCTCTTCATTGGGTCTCTCCAATAAAAAGGGCATAAGGTCTCTGTCGATGTGAGATTTGATTTCTCTTGGCGATCTAAATGTGCTCGGGATGTTTCGGTATGACTTAGTGGATTCTTTGGGACCTCTCCCCAATTTTGAATTGTCTTGGCGAAAGAGAATAAGACAAAAGGAGCGACTAATGATATAATTGCCTTTGGCATACTTGTTGACCTGTCTCGGTGAATGATTAATTGAAACTCATATACTATTGCAGGCCGATATGAAAATGCCTGATTGTAATTGAATCATCAGATTTTAGATAAATACAGTAGGTAGTTTAGGAATGGATACAGTATAATAAAGTTCTCATATAAGAGACTGTGATGCATGTTTTCAAATGGTGATTTCAATGAAAATCAGTTGGTGTGGCAGTTTATTTTTGGTGTCAATTATATGTTGAGTTTATTGAAAAGTATTGCTAAGTTGTCTCCAAGTTGATTCTTTTTGGTTGTTTAAATTGATATAACAAGTTTATTTTCAGTTTATCAGTGCACATTTGTTGTATCTGTGTGGTTAATTAATTGGCTCTCTCAAGAAGAGATTAAATCCTTTTATTTGATCACAGTAATTAGGGAGATTCATTTGGATTATTAAAGTAGAGCTTAGTAGTCATAATCCTACATGTTTATACAAGTTATAAATAGATGATATGCCAAAAATTTGAGTTTCTGCCAGAATAAGTTGCCCACTTCTGTTTCATTTGACTCTGCGTACCCAATAAGGCACCGGTCTCTGCATTTCATCATTTGGATTCATTTAGTTTCTTTACATATGTTAATTGAGCATTTTAGGATTTAGATTAAGGAGATTTCTATTGCTATTTGTATCAAGTTCGAATTCATTTGTTCACTTCCATCTGCCATTGTGAACAAACCATTGCAAGAAGGATAATCATAAGTCAAGTCTGCTTCATTCAGATAGGTACACCCACCTAGGTCTGGCAGCACCTGAAGAGTAGAAGGTTTAATTCATTTGACCTTGTTTGTTACCCTAAAGTGTATCAAGAGATTGGCAGCCTCTTGAGGCATCCCACCTGCGTTATGCGAGCTAACAAATTGGCAACTCTGTTGGGGATTACATCAGAAAATTTGGTTGAAGACCATCATATAGAGTCAGTGAAGAAAAGGATATAATTTGAGAAGATTCAGAAAGAGTGATTCCGCTGGGGAGAAGATAAAAAATAATCATTTTCCTACTTTTGGAAAAGTAGGTGGCGACTCTGAAAAATCTTGATGAAGAATATAATTTGTGTATGGAATGAATAAATACACAAATGCAAGTAAGCATTGGACTCCTCAAATGCCTGATAGTACAATTGGAGATTTTCACAATGGAGGCAATGCATATCATGCACAACAGAATACATACTCACCACAGCCACCTCATGGTCAGTAGTATGTGCCACATTATCATACACAATGCAATAGTCCATCGTACCAATATCAGTACCCACCTAGCACCCCCCCTCATCAACACACAACAATGATCAAACAGTTTGATTTGGCAGGGATTCAATTATCCCCTTATCCAATGGATGGTAGTTGGAGAAGTATTGTTCCAAAGTTTACAGGGAGTAATGAAATTATTGCTTAGGAGCATTTAAGAAGTTTCAATGCTTTCATCCAAGATTTGGATGTGTCATATGAAGATTTACACATGAGGTTATTCATGATATTATTTATTGAAGATGTTAGGGATTGGTTCAATAGCCTACCAGCAGTCTCTATTAATTCTCTCCAAGGATTTCAGGATCAATTCCTCAAGCAATATGGGAATCTAAATGCACCAGATGCTACTCTTCATGAATTAATGTGCATTTAGAAAGATCAAAATGATACAATTTATGACTTTAATTAGAGATTCAATAAGTTGCAGAATAAAATACCTCTTGGATCAAAGTTGTCAGATTCTATAGCACTAAGTGTTTACTTGAATGCATTTGATCCTAAAATAGGGTATGAACTAAGAAGTAGATTCCCAAGAGATTTGGCTAAGGCTCAGAAGATGGAACTAACATTTGAAAACAATAGGAGGGCTGCAGGGATAATTGTTAAAATAGACAATCCTAAGGTTCCTCAGCAAAGCAACAATTATCATTACAGATAGGAGGAAACTTACAGAAATGAGAGGCCGAGGTTGCATGACATGCCTTATAATATAGACTGGAAGGACGGAAAACCTATAACAGCTAGGCCTAGAAGCAAAGAAACTCCTGATCCATTGATGAAGGGGGAAACCTACATGGTAAGTAACAATTACTTATATAAATTTTGTGATAAGCCACATTCCCTAGATTATTGTGTTGTAGCCCAAAGAATGAAAGAAGAGGGAATGTTGATGGGAAACAATGGAGAGGATCACACAGCATATGTGACTTCAAATACTTTTCACCAGGTTGAGGAGAGGTACTCATCTTCAGAGGATGAAGGTTATCAGTATGATGTTTCAAATCAGAAATACAATGTCCCTATGGTTAAACAGCAGGTCCTTTTTGACTTAGAAGAATATTATACAGAGCCACATTCTGTTGAGGTGCTTACTCAATGCAGTATGAAGAGATTCACCGAAGAGGAGATAGAGAGACTAACTATTGTTGTAGTTGAAGAAGCAAAGCGTAAGTACTGGTTGAGAAATAGGACAATAAATGAGAAGGAGAGTGTCCTCAGAGGAATTTTATGAAGGATCAGAAGGTGACACAAGGGACTGAGAAGAAAGAAAAAAATAGACAACATGATAAAAGTGAATAGAAGATTTTCCAAAAGGAGGAAGTTAAAGAGTTGTGCAAAGAAATGCAAGAGACTGATCAGAAGGAAGAAAACAAAGGAAAAATATTGGAGCAGAAGAAAAGGATTAAGGAAGAAGGCTCCTCTCTTGATTTCATTCAAGCGTTATCCCAGGGGAAAAGATATGAAGACGATGGTGATATCACGGATGAGCATCTGGAGATCAATACAATAGAAGATGAGACATGTGCAAGTAAGAATAACGCATATGTTAGCTTGCATGAGGAAGATGAAGGTGCAAGGTATCTCTCTTGCATAATAGATTGTGATAGGGAAAGCAATGCATGTTGTGAGGAATCTAGTGAATATTCAGATTTTGATGATGAACCTGACGATTTTGATCTGCAATCAAGGGATTTTTCTACCTCTTATGAAGATTAGGGTGAAGAAGCGATGGGAAATATTGATTTATTTGATAGTAAGCAAATAATACCTCCAACTGCAATTGAAAGTTGTGAAGACACATTCGATAAAAAAGAGGTTTGTACATATGAAAGTGATTTCCAAACTTTTTCAAACCCATTGTATGATGAAGAGTTAAATGAAGATCAGATGATTTTTTGCCAAGGTGTGTCCATGAATGAGTTTCAGATATTTTCAAATCCATTTTTTGATAGAGAGGAGATAATCTCAGATAAACAAAGTAATTATGGCATAAATGACTTCGTTGATAATGTTTCTGATTTCTCATTCTCTGATGATCTTGGACTTCTTTTTGATGATGACAAAAGTGAAGAATGCAATTGTAGTGATGAAAATGTGGAGACTTGTTCACTTAGCTGTGAACAGATTTCAGATTTGTTAACTCCTGAATACCAGGGATGTGCACATGAAGGTGATCTTGAAGTTGTGTGTCCTGCTTACATTTGTTTTGACAGTGAAAGATCTTTGTGTAAAGATTTTTATGACTCCCAATGTAGTTCTTGGAATGATGGTGAAATCTTTGGTGTTGATCAAAAGTCTATGTCCATTTAGGATAAGGTATGTGTTTTTGAAATGTCTAACTCATGTGAAGATGACATTTGTTTGCATGCCAAGGATGATATAATTCCAGCTTTGATTGGTTCACATATACATGATATTGAAGATATGAGTCATAATCCAGTGTTGTATCCAATTGGTAGTGTCAAAGAGGCACAAAAGGTTACAGATTTATTTGTTTCAGATAGCATTGATATAACATAATTTTTTGTTTCTCAAGAAAGGCACTTTGATGACGAATTTTCAATACAGTTGAGAGAGTGTTTCGTAGTACACAATAGTGAGATAGATAATGAGGAATTTTATACTGGATATGCATATATTTTCTATGTTGAAGATAACATAATTGTGTTCCATGATGATGAAGAATTTGAATTGTTGAATGATGAAGGGATTTTGGGCCAAACTGAGCATGATGATTCTCTAAAAATGTGCAATAACAGTGACACGAAAGATTGCATGAATATCTTCAAGAAGAATATGATGAACTCAAGACAAAACTAGGCATTTGACAGGGGAAAGTATGGTTGGAGTTTCAGATTGTAACTGCTCTAGACAGGTGAAGTTAGGACACAAAGGATTAAGGGTTGCCAATGCATGGTCAACTCTTGCTTATCCTCTTTATAATTCTTTTCCATGCACAGTAGTTTAGGGTTTTGGTTCACCTCCATTTTGCATTCATTTTCCGTTCATGTCCATTTCCATTCTGCTACTTGATCTCTCATTTTGTGTCTGGTTTGCTCACCCAAAGATCTGGATCCTTGCAATGATCTTACTATCACTCATCCCTAGAAGGAGCCACTGTTGGAACTGTAAAAATCTAATGATTTTTTCATGTTGTCCATACCCATGCATTTCCCAAATGAGCCCTACCTTGAGCACATTTTCCTCTCTTCATGATATTTTTACCCATATTTTGCATATATTTATCCCATGGATCCATCGAGTCTGCATTTTTCACATTTTGGTTCCATATTGGCATGAGATGGTCAGGTTCTCCCCAACCCATATTTTTTTCCTACTGATAAACGTCTTTGTTGCCTATCGGCAAGACGTTTTTGATGTCATGGCGACTAGATTTTACCTACAGGTGGCTTTTGGTAGGACTTTCTCATTGTTTCGGCGACTGTGGAGGATTCATATCGGTAGGAGTTATACTGTCAGAATAGGGTCACAGTGAGATTGTTATGTCTCACCGACCGGAGGTTGAATGAGAACACATCGGCAAGAGTTGCGGCATCGATATAATGTCATAGCGAACCCTTTGGGTCTCAACATAAAACATTTTCAATGGACTGGCTTCAAGTGAGAAAATCGATTATCCTCTCAATTTAAACCTAATAAAACAAAAAGATATTGTTCAAGTAAGACTTATATGACTTTGGAGTATGGTCTTGGCGAAGTGCCAGAGGTCTCACCGATGGAACGCAAATGGGACTTTGTCGATATGAAAATAATGTTGTCTTGGTGAACATGAATGATCACAAGGGCTTTCGGGAGGACATAATATGCTCTTCATTGGGTCTCTCCAATAAAAAGGGCATAAGGTCTCTGTCGATGTGAGATTTGATTTCTCTTGGCGATCTAAATGTGCTCGGGATGTTTCGGTATGACTTAGTGGATTCTTTGGGACCTCTCCCCAATTTTGAATTGTCTTGGCGAAAGAGAATAAGACAAAAGGAGCGACTAATGATATAATTGCCTTTGGCATACTTGTTGACCTGTCTCGGTGAATGATTAATTGAAACTCATATACTATTGCAGGCCGATATGAAAATGCCTGATTGTAACGGTTGGCCAACATGGGTTTTGGCCGACATGTGAGCTCGAAGCGATGTGATTCCTAATGCTGGTGTATAAATATGCATTCCCAATTGTAATTGAATCATCAGATTTTAGATAAATACAGTAGGTAGTTTAGGAATGGATACAGTATAATAAAGTTCTCATATAAGAGACTGTGATGCATGTTTTCAAATGGTGATTTCAATGAAAATCAGTTGGTGTGGCAGTTTATTTTTGGTGTCAATTATATGTTGAGTTTATTGAAAAGTATTGCTAAGTTGTCTCCAAGTTGATTCTTTTTGGTTGTTTAAATTGATATAACAAGTTTATTTCTTTTCAGTTTATCAATGCACACTTGTTGTATCTCAGGTGGTTAATTAACTGTAATTCTCTAAGAAGAGATTAAATCCTTTTAGTTGATCACGCAGAATCGTGGAGATTCATCTAGATTATTAAAAGTAGAGTTTATAGTCATAATCCCACATGTTTATACAAGTTATAAACATATCATATGCCTAATAATTTGAGTATCTCCAAAAATAAGTTGCTCAATTTCTATTTCATTTGACTCGTGGTACCCACAGGTAATCGGTCTCCAGATTTCATCATTTAGATTCATCTACTTTTACATCTGTTAATTAAGCATTTTAGGATTTAGATTAAGGAGATTTCTATTGCTATTTGTATCAAGTTTGAATTCATTTGTTCACTTCCATCTGCCATTGTGAACAATTCATTGCAAGAAGGATAATCATAAGTGAAGTCTGCTTCATTCAGATAGGTACACCCGCCTAGGTCTGGCAGCACCTGAAGAGTGGAAGGTTTAATTCATTTGACATTGTCTCTTACCCTAAAGCATATCAAGAGATTGGCAGCCTCTTGAGGCATCCCGCTTGCATTTTTGAGAGCTAATGCGCATCCTCCCTATAATCAAAGAATCAAATCATATTATAAAAAATCCCTAGAATAGGGATAAATCTACATCTTACCCTCTACAAATGGAGTCCAATAATGAAAATTCCACCAATGTACATCTGGGTGAGTGGGCCACAAATGGATAATATGTCAATCAACCCTTATTTTATGAATAAAACCTCATTTTCAATCACTTCATACCAAAGAATTTCCATAGGAGTAGCTATAGTATAAAGAAGGGGAATCAATTTTTTGAGAAAGATGGGAGGCATTCATAGAGGGGTTCATGGTCACCACTTTTACATGAGATCCATGAGAAAGGATGGAGTGAAGCACCAACATAGCAACACCCACACTCACATTGAGAATGAAAACCCTACCATCCAAACCAATATGCACCTTCAATCCCTCTAAAAATCCAACATTTGATGCATCAATAGAATTAGAAGCCCTAATGTGGAGAGTGTGGTGATTGGAAGAGTGCAAGGTAGATAAAAACCCAAGAAAAAATGCCCCACCTAAAATAAATCTCGCCACCATATTAGGAATAACTAAAACAACATTTATATACTTCAAATCATCCATTAGATTGAAACTAGTGTGGGTCACATCATCCAAATGGAATTTTTCTTCCAAACACTCAAAAGGTAGCGATAGTGAGTGAGAACCCATCTCTATTATTTCTTACATAAGCACAAAATGCATAATTTTTAAGTACATATGTTACATATGGCATATGTTCAAATATCCTTTGTAGAGAGATATGGAAAAAAATTAACATTATGCCTAATACTATCAATTTTTCTCTATTTTTTTAAGGTATAGCCTCTTCTTCTTTGATAAGATATGATGATAATTGTTTGGAAAAAATAATCTTTGCTAATATATTAGTTCTAGATCTAGAACTAATATGAAACGAAACATTGCATAGGAAATATTCAAGTATGAATCTAGAGGCCTGGATTATTATGCACATAGAATGAGGAAAGGGTTGAAAGGTAGTACCTTAAATTATCTTAGAGAGATATTATACTCTTTCAATTGGATTTTGGATAATATTTATATTGCTTAAATTATTTTTTATTTTTAATACTAGAAGTAACATTAAGCGTATGGCCAAATTAAATATGGATTAATCATTTGTGGTTATTATAGAGATAAGGAAATTGAATGAGATAGACATATGGTTTTCAAGGAGTGGAAGAGATTCCACTTGAAGACACTTGAATAATTGCTACAAGTATTTTTTTTTATATTGCTATCAGGATTCAACCGTGTAGTTTACGAGTCAAACTCATTGGCCCATGTTTCATGAGCAAGATTCAACCATGTGGAAAATACCTCCTACTTATCAAGTATTTGTTTATCAAGATATAGTCTACCACACTAGTTCCACTAACATAAGGATAGAAAGCAAAGACATTAAATGTAGGAAAGAATGTAATCCCGTTGAATACTAACATGACATGCAATTGACCAATTTTAATAAAATGTATCCAATATTTATTTATCTTAATAAATACAATTATAAATATTTATTTTGAATAATTATAGCAAAAAAACATATTGATATGGTAGAAATATATAAGTAGATAATTATATCTTGTATTTGATACAAAACACATTGAAGTAAAAAATCCATTCAATATTAGCATATTATAAAATCTACCAAATTTAACAAATATCTTCTATTATTGATTTTTTAAAATTAAGTGTAATAAACAATATTTATTTTTAAGTAAAAATAAAAGAAATGCATATCAATACTTGAAAAATATATGTATATAGACAAATAATATTATGATGTCTCCGTATACTTATTTATGCCGTGAACTCCTGACTAGATAATACAAATGACGTCATACTTAACGAATAATATATCAGTACGTATAATTAAAAATAATTGAACTGTGACATGCTTAACTTAAAATAATCATTTTCTGGGGTGGAGTCGGTACCGCGCAAGTCGTGGGTTTTATATTGTGTTTAAATTTAGAGATTTCTGGTCTATAATTTAGGCCTTCGTTTCCTCACACGTTTTCCAAACCTCTGGTTTTTATTCATTGTAATGCATTAGGAATCCCATTAGTAAATGTGGAAATTTTGCAAATAGGTCGATTGGATAGTTTTCAAAAGAACACCCAAAAAATCGTACATATTTTACATTTGACAGTTTCTCCATTGGTGGATTAGAAGGAACGCTTGACGTGATGCAAATGCAGGGTCTCTGCACATTCCCAATCATGCGAGTAGGCATTAAAAAGTTTAAGTAACTTGGTCAATTTATCCCTCGTTTGCTCACAGCATCCCAACTGCACTAACAACAGCAACTTCTCGAAGGCACCCACATGCAACGCCTCCCGCGCGGCCCCGCCGTCGGAGGAATTCTGGCAAATATTCCACAAAACAGAGACTGCTAATTCGGTGGCTGAATCAGACACTCTCAACATCTTCTTTACAACCACTGGTAGAGTTAAAGCGTGGGCAGAAGCAGCCGCTCGGCCCTCCGTGCAATAGCAAAGGATGTCCAGCGCCAACAATGCCCTTTCACAAATTCTCCGATCTCCGTCTACAAGCATTTCCACCAGCAATGGAACAGCCCCCACCTGGACGACCTTGCTCCTGTATCTTTGCCTCAGGGCAATGTTGTATATGATGGCCAGGCTTGATTTTGTGGCGGCTGGGCATATGGGCTCTCTCAGAAGTTGCACCAATCCCTCTGCCAATCCTTCGCCTTTTCCAATCACGTCTCTGTATTTATCCTTAGAAACCATTTCCCGAAGAATTGTAACAGCACTGTTCTTTGCCTCGGGATTGCCCTCTCGGAGATTGTGTACAAGACAAGCAATGGCGTCGGCGAAGGCAAGCGAATCCAGGGCCTGGGAAGTCAAGGGCAAGGTCACAGTCAGAGCCCCCAGAGCCTCATCGCAAATCTCTACTGATTGTTGCGACCGATTCAAAGCTTGAGCGCTGTGCTTGGCAAAAACGGAAGCGAGAACAGAGGATGCATTTGAAGAGGCGATGCATTTTTTATTCCTATCACTTTCCCTGCCCAATCGCCTCAGCTTCCGTAACCAATCCTGAATAATTCGACGGAGAATGTGATTTGGGATTGTGTCTTGAGTATGCAGAATCTGATTTGTGACGGGGCAGACATTGTTGCCGGCATCTAACCAGGTTTCGATGCTGTGGCGATCGTAAGTAAGGCCGGTGCAGAGAGTAACAGGATCCTTCATCAGTTCCAGCGAGATGGGGCATCTTAGATAGCTCGGCACTGTCACTTCAACATCCATTCCCTTCATTCTATCTATACCCAAATCCAAATTCCTTGTTTAAATTATTTGTTTCAAGCTGTGCGAATATGTTTCACTAAAGTTCTGATAGCTCTATATATATATATACCAACGAAAATTGAGTTGGGCGGGAGAAGAGTAAAAGAAGGGTATCGCCAAAGTGGAAATTAAAGGTAAACGCGCTGCAGAGGAAACGGTCCGTTCAAAAGCACGCAAGCAACGATAGGCCAGCGACTGGGTCATAATCTACTAATAAATCAACAACATTGAACGTTGAATAAACGACTTGGAACCTCCAGCGCCAATTCGTTTTAAATTTGAGCGTGGATGTTTGCACCGCTTTTTTTAATGAAGATTCTATCATCTAGTGTTGCCTGAGTATCCTTTTGGAGTTCAAATATTAAACCATTCTACATTCTTCTTTTATTTCTTTAGTTCCTCCAATTTGTGGGATACTTCCTTGAACCTTTTATCATACTCTTTTACTGATTCTCCTTTTCTCTACACCGATTCTCTCATCTTACTTACACTTTCAAATGGTACTTCTAAAGTGTCAAAGTTCACTTCAAAAAATCTTCAATTCCTCCCAATCCTTGCCATGCTTAGGATAAGTTTTCTTGTTCCATTCTAATGTATATTTTCTTAATGATGCCACAAATTCAAGGAACTTAATCTTATATTCACTGACATCTTTCTTTTGTCAAAGTGGTTCTAGCAAGAATATATTTTATACGGCCTCATTGGTATCCTTACCAAATATTAGGAGTTTGATTAATGACTTCATGGTGTTTTTGGCTTTCTCTTTTTTTGGTTTACAAAGAGGTTGAGTCTCTTTCTTGCCCATTTTACTAACTCTTATTGTTGTCATTTTATTCTCTCGACCCTTGTCTCTTTCTAACTTGGTTTCAAAGTAAGCCTTTCCAAAATCTCTTCACAACTTTTTATAATTTGTTCTTGCAAACTCTTTTCTTCCTTTTGCAGTATTTCTTCAACAATTTTTTTTCTTTATTTTATATGACATAGCTATGGGTCATGGTGTAGGGGTTGTGCTTCTTCATAAAAAAATTTTACCTTTGATGATTCTTTCTTATTTCTAGTGAAATTTCATTAGTTAACCTTTACTGTACTTTCCTAAATTCAACACATGGCTTTATTTTTATTATTTATTTCTTTCTCTCACATTAGTTTTACACTTTTTATTAACCAAATGTTCCAAGTAAATATTCCCTTCTTTAAAACAAAATATTTGGACTTTGTTTCTATATTCTTAAAATCTTATCATCCAATTTTGATTGTAATGTTTGATAGATTTGAATCGACATGTATTTTTAACTTAAATGTGGTGTAGGATGAAGTCTTCAATATTTCCACAAGCATCTACTAGTAACCCCTTGTATTCCCATATCCTTTGTATTCTATTTTCAAAGTTTTTCTCGTAATTTATTCTTCTTATTTCATGTAAATTCATACACTTTGATTATTCCAACTTCTTCCTCAACCTTTTTCCCTTTCACTCTTCCTGACACAGCACCCACCTTAGCACACTCCACTCTCATATAGTTTTCTTTTGCATCTTTTGACCTCTATGATATCTTTCTTCCTCCCTCAATGTATTCGATATTTTTCTTCTTTCTTCTTGTTTTATACATACCTCTTTTGTCAACGTAATTTTCTTCATCTCTCTCTTTGAATCCTTTGCGTCTCCCTACCATGGCATTTATAATTTGGTCTCACATTGCCCTTTTATTTCATCCTTGCTGTAGTTATTTTGAATCATTTTAATGTCATATATTTTAGATTCCTTTGAAATTCCCTATGCCCAACCCCCTCCTTGCAAGGTTTTACATCAAGGAGATAGTTATACAACTTATAAGAAATCTCCATTTCTTCCTTTAGTACCCCTATTTGAATTTGGCTTTAAATTTTCCTCTTATTCTCCTCTATACTACCTGACCAAGGTCCCAAAAACAAAACCAATATTAGAATAAAAGTGAGACACAAACTTTGGTTTATGTCTCTCTAATTTTCTTACTAATAATGTCAAAATAGTATTTAATATAGACAAGTACAAAATGATAGATGGTGATATGGTGTTAGGGAAAGGTATCTATTTAGGAATTTTGTTTAATCTTGAGGAAAGAATTATAAGTGGTGGATGAAATATTTTTATTATTCTTGAGGTAAATAATATTATAGATCAAATATTATTTGAGTTGTATTTGTACCCCAAACTCATTAGCAGTAGAGGGATAGGAGGTTAATATATAATGTGGAATAGATAAGTTAACAAAATACCATATAAGCATAAATTAAATAGTTCCTTCACATCATAACACATATAATATTTGAATTTCATGTATCCATATAAGATATCATTTACAACATCTTTGTCCAAGTCTCCTTTATATTGTATTATCTTTCCTACAAACTCTTCACATGTCTTACTTCTTATATATTTCTTATGCCTAGTTCTACTCCTACTATGTTACATATCATTCTCCCTTATACATATTTGTGCCTAATGGGATGTGTCCCTCACAATTTATAGCTTATCTAAGGTGTGTATTTTTAGCCAAGAGCTTTGCAACCTCCTTGCAGTGATTTGTGATAGGATATTTTCCTATGTTTTGCTTATTGGCATATTCCTTGCTAAGAGACATCTACATCAATCATTTTATATATCAAAATCAAATTGATAGAAAAAATTGAAATTTGTAGAAGAATAGGAATGTGTTTGATTCTTCTATCTTTGAGTTGTAACTTAACTAATCATTAGCCTACAATCCTATATGTTAAATATTTTGATAATTTGGATTCGCCCTCATTGGTTTTCTCACAATAAACAAGCTACACCCTTTGGGGATTCATATGGAGGGAAGTGCCCAAGTTAATCAACCATGCATCATGGTGTTCAAATGAGAATAAGGAAAGAAAAAAAATCACTTGAATCCTCTATAGAAGTATTTAGTTCTATATAAGGGGAATTATCAAATTTAAATTACCCTTTCCAACCCTTTTAGGTATCTAGTCCCTCTTATAATTCCCTATTTTACTATAGTTCCATATTAATTTGGGTCAAAAGTACGAAGCTGGTGTGCACTTCGTACAAATGGGAAAAAAAATTGAAAAGAGATAACGCTGAAAGATTATGTGATTTTAAAAGCAAAAAAAAAGTGAAATTTGTATCATTTGCTTTTTACTGTTTCTCAGCTCTGCCTGCGGCCAAAAACCTTCACTTTAGCGCTCGCCTTCTAGGAGGAAGTATTTCTACAAATTTCATCAACAAGAGTTGGATTTTCTTTGCAAATATGGCGCCATGATGATGAAGAGATGCAAGAGGTAAGTATTGTTTGCTATTTGTTTTGAATTTGTTAGTTTGAAATTGATTTTGTTTGTTTTAGGTTAGATTTGGATTATTTTTAAAAAATTTTGTGGTGGAACTGCAAATCCTCAAATCAAAACAATCCTCCCCACCATTCTCTCTCAATACCCTCCCGCACTCAATAAAATTCTGAGGGAGTGGAAATTGAGAACAATAGAAAACAACATGTGATCTTATCAGTAGGTTGAGTGATCCAAACGCTTCAACCACGTAAAGAATGCTTCTAGCAAAATTCATTGAAAGATATGTTAAAAAATGTAGATGCAATTACCCAACAAATATCTAGATGGCAAGATAGGAGGTAGGAAGCCAGGGCATATTAAGTAGACAAATTATCATATAAACAAGTAAAAGATTTAAAAATTACTAAAGGTGATTTGTGCTCTCTATTCATTGACCCTAAAAAAAATAAAAATATTACCCTCAATGTAAAGAGGTTTCCTATTCATTGGTGCCACCACCAAGATATTATGAACCATTTTTATGATAGATGGTATTTGGTCTTGATTACCCATTGTGCACACCAGGAAGTCCCCTTAATATTTCTTAGGGAACTATACAAGGAGTTTGTAATAGGGTATGTGCGGATTATCATGGAAAAAAGGCCCTTAAGGGCAAATGAAAATTCGTAAAAAATCCTCACAAAGTTAGCAACTTGACATAAAAAAAATTTGAATAAGTTATCTATATTATTTCAAAAAATATGTAACAATAGAATTCCAAGGAAAAAATTGAATGTAGTTTCTGTAAAATACTAAGTTTTCATTCATTTATGAAAAATTGAAATTTCAATGTAGTAGTACTTAAATTTTAGGGGAAAAATAAGAAGTAGGTGTCTGTCTGACCACCCTAACCACAATAAAATGATAATATTTTTTTATAATATTATAGATTGGATGTATGGATGGTCATTAGGTAAGGTTTCACACTTTTCAACACGTTGGTAAGCCATAGCATAATGTCTTCATTTACTATCTTTTTCACTTCTATTTCTCCTCGTATGATTTTTAGCTTGTGAAGGGTTAATTGAGGTGTTCCCCAATGTTCGTTCCCTTTCTTCCTTTTGAGGAGGAACTGAAGGAACCACCATGGGTTGGGAGACAACTATATTCTTATGTTTTGCTCTAAATACTTGTTTTTCTTTTGGAGGCATAAATTTGATTACATGGTTATCTCTGGATATTTTATAGGATAGTGGAGGTGGAAACACATCATACATGCCCAGTGGTTGAGGTCCCGAATAAATAGTTCAAAATTAGGTTCATCCACTAATTATGGAGTAAGAGTATCAACCATTGAAGTCACTATAGGCCAAGGAGCCTTAGGTCGGATATGACTAAAGGATAACTCAACTATACACTTAGTTTTAAACTTTTGATATGATATGAATAACAATTCTTCACAAGGTTTAACAGTTTTAACTAGTTGAGGCTAAAAATAATCCAAGAAAAAATTTCCACAAGATTTCAAAGGTTTAAATCCACTATGATAAGTAGTATGTACTTTTTCTTCATGTGGAAACTTAACGTAAATTTGTGAATAGCTAATAGGACTACCTTCATGGAGCTTAGGCATGAAAAACCTAACTTCAAACAAAATTGGTTCAATGTTGGAATTATGGTAAATGAAACATATAATTGTTTAGGTCCAACTCTTATTGGAAGATTTAGATCGCACCAATTGTAGGGCTTAACAACTTACTAGGATCCTTAACCATGCTTTCAATTGTTCAAAATCATCCTTGCAGTAAATTTTATGCACATATAATGATTCTTCAATGATCACATTCACTTAACACACGCGGGATCAATGAGTATCCCCTCAGGGTTTAATATCATCGATTCCAAATGGGATGATATAAAAGAGGACCATTGAGTGCATTGCATGCACTCTTATATGTTTAAAAGCAATGTCGAAAAATAAAATTCTTCAATGATCACATATTCAGACAACTAGATTTGATTAGATTCAATGAGGTCTTGCACTTGGTGTTTAAGACATGCACATCTTTCGATATCATGTCTAGGTGTACGATGATATTGAAAAATTTATTTTGCATTAAATTTTGGTGGTAAATATTTTGGTGTGTCAACTAAGACCACCTATTAACTAGTGCATCTTGGCCCTTGATTTCAATCCTCATTCAATCCTAGCCATCCATTAACTAGTGCATCAAGTGGCCCTTGATTTATCTCATGGAATCTCTATAAATGAGATGCCTTGCATTCCATTTGCATGAACTCAATCTTATGCTACTATTATACTACTAAAATTGAATCATCTTGATCACACTTTCATGCTATTGGAATCATCGGAAACCACATCCAAGATATCAACACATCAACATACTATGCTTGATCTTTTTGAGGTTTAAATGTATTTGGTTTGAATAGGATAGATTTGATGCATATTTCATTTATATCATTTGTATGCATACACTTTTCACAAAGTATCATTTTGTATGGCATACACATGGTGATGTGGAAAGATAGCTTACTAACATTAATAAGAGGGAAAGAAACATATCTATTGTAGTGGCCTGTAACCATGTATCAATAATATAGCTCACATTTTTTTCTCTCACATATTTTAAGGAATCGAGGCTCTTGGGGCCTAGCATTTGAGATGATACCACTTTATGAATTTACTTCCAATAAGGTCTATAGTGTTGGAAAATATTCTCTAAACAAAATTGTAAACGTGTTAATAAGGAACTATAGAGGTGTCTTCAGTTCCAGTTTGCTATTAGTAGATGGGTACATGTGTAGGATCATCATGGAAAAAACAAGCCCTTAAGTGGCAAAAAATTCAGAAAGATCAAAGTTAGGCAACTTGACATAAAAATTTGAATACATTATCTATATTATTTCAAAAATATGTAAGAATAAAATCTATATAAAATTGAATGTAGTTTCTAAACTACTACATTTATTTAAGAAAAAAAGAAATATATTAGGTGAAAATTTGAAATTTCAATGCAGTAGTACTTAAATTTCAGGGAAAAAATAAGAAGTAGGTGTCTGTCTGACCACCCTAACCATAATAAAATGATAATATTTTTATAATATTTTAGATATAAGTAGAGGACCTGTCCTGATGTGATGACATATTTTTGTATTTTTTCCAAGTAAATAATTAATTATGAATTTTTATTAAAAATTTAAAAAATATAAAAAACTCTTGGTCAAACTTCATGAAATTCACTTTTTTTAATCCTATAGTATGTGAAGCATAAAATGTGACACATGTTTCAACATTCAAACAATGTGGGATCGCTTGAAAGCTACCAGATGTTTTCTTTCTAATCAACCCTATCACCAAGACTTTAGTCGTAATTCAAATAGAAAGTGAATAATAATTACTTATTAAATTCAAAGTAAATAATAATGTATATTGGTGGAAATTTGAGAATATCCTTTAAAAACCCTTTTCATTTCATCAATTTTGGGTAAAAAAAAGTTGTCAGCCACATACCCTACACATTCCCATCATATTGCCACTTTTTGGCCCATCATGATCCTGCACATACCCAAATTTCCAATTTTTTGATGAATACCTCCAATTTTTTGTCATCATAATTATCATAATTATCAAAATTTTGTTGAGTGTCTATGACTATAAAATATGTATTATTGTTGATGTGTAAAAAATGAGTTCATTTACAACTCCATTCTCTATATTTATGTTACTACATTATATTTTTCTACTTGATATTAGATCCATCATGTGCTCTTATCCTTCTTGTTGTCTAATATTCTTTTTAGTCTTCATGATAATTTGAATGTTGTGTGTGGTTTGAGGTTTCATCTATCATGAGTTTTTTCATTCTTAAGAAGAGTTGAATGATAAGAGGAGTATGTTGCTACTAAGAAGAAGCCTTTATTTTCTCTTTGCCTACTCATCTTCCTTTACTTAAGAGCAATGAAGTGCCTCAAGTTTACAATATTGGCCATGTATTTTGGTAACGATAAGAAGGATATAAATTTATTAAATAAAATGGATCTATAGCTATTGCTTCCCATATTGAGGAGGAGAAAATAATACATGGATATTAAAAGATGAATAGTACTATGTATCAAGCTGAAGTTAGGTGAAATGAGCACTACCTAAGGTGCCTCCCTATGAGAAATTATGTAATTTAGTCAAAGTTTTGTGCCCTATCCAAAATTAATAAGGAGGAAACTAATATAGGATTCTCAAATTTAGAAGGCGATTAATAAGGTTTCTAAGGCTCTTGATCTTACTAGTCTTTCTGCTATGAAACATTCGCAAAGGTAAATACAAAATTTATTTTCTAAGTACCTCTAAAAAATTGAATGGTCATAATTATTTTCTAAGTACCTCTAAAAAATTGAATGGTCATAATTTTCACCATGGAAAGTGAAAATACAAATGCTATTGATGAACAAAAATTTATGGCATATAGTGAATGGTACAAAAATAGTACCTACATATGCTAAAAGATAGATTGATTGGGAAAGAAGAGATTAAAAGACCAAGTCCATTATTGGCCTTCCTCTTCAGATTTGGAATTACATCATGTTGATTTGGAAAAATCATCTAAAGAAATGTGGGATAATTAAATAAGTTTTTTGGAGCAAGAGAAACAAATGCAAAGTTCTTTCTCGAGATGCAATTATTTAGATTCAAGGTGTATGATGAAATTACTATGTCTAACCACATAAGCAATCTGAGATCTTTGATTAAAAAACTAGTAGAATTTGGTGTTGTGGTAGATAATGAGGATTCTAAAGTTATCTTGTTAAGCAGTTTTCCTTCAAAATATAGCAGGATTTTTTACTCTCAGTCAAATTCCTTCACAGACTTTAGAAGACATGATTTCAATACTCTTAGTTGAAGAAAAGAGAAAAACTATAGGAGATTCAAGAGGAGATACTCAACAAGAACTTGCATTATACTCAAAGAAAAGGATGGGAAATAGAATTTCATGTAAGAGTGATATTGAATGTTACTACTATAAAAAAATAGGTCATACATCAATTATTTGTAAAATTTGTGCTAGTGATCTTCTCAAAGAGAAAGTTAAAAAATTAGTAAATATAGTTGTTATTGAAGAACCACTAGATAATACTGATGATAACTCCATTGAAGATGGACCAGTTATTCTATTTTGAAGAGGTCAAAACTTTGAAGACAAGGAGGGATGTAGTAGAGAATAATTAGTTAGTTACTCAATAGTCTAAGGTGCTTGTGGATCAAACAAACTAAACCTCATTTTTTTTTTATATGTATACATGTGAGGATTGGTGTCCAATAATTTAGATGGGGATCCAAAATCTAAATTTTTAGCATCATACCTTTACAAGGGTGATGAGGCACTTCATGTGCAAATGGTATCCAATAGTGTTGGGAACTTAGGAGCAGCTGGAAGAACAACTTCTAAATTTATTATTATTATTATTATTATTTGTGTTTAATGTTGTAGCCTTAAGAGGGGGTGTTGGAATATATGATCCACATAAAATTGTAGATGTGTCAATAAGGAACTACAGAGGCATCTTCAATTCCAATTTATTGTCATTAGATTTCTAGTTCACTGTTGAACAACTCCAATTTGTTGTCATCATAATTAGAATGATTATAAGAAGTTTGTTGCTTTTTTATAGCTATAAATATGTATTATTGTTGATGAATTATTTATTTATAGTTCCATTCTTTGTATTTTTGTTTCTATTATAGTTTTCTATTTCATACATAGGAAAAGACAAGCTTGCAGAGTCATACAAGATACACACATAGCTAATGTGCATCCTCCCTATAATGAAAGAATCAAATGATATTATAAAAATCCCTAGAATAGGGATAAATCTGCATCTTACCCTCTACAAATAGAGTCCAATAATGAGAATTCCACCAATGTACCTCTAGGTGAGTGGGCCACAAATGGATAATATGTCAATCAACCCTTATTTTATGAATAAAACCTCATTTTCAATCACTTCCTACCAAAGAATTTCCATAGGAGTAGTTATAGTATAAAGAAGGGGAATCATTTTTTTGAGAAAGATGGGGAATTCATAGAGGGGTTCATGGTCACCACTTTTACATGAGATCCATGAGAAAGGATGGAGTGAAGCACCAACATAGCAACACCCACACTCACATTGAGAATGAAAATCCTACCATCCAAACAAATATGCACCTTCAATCCCTCTAAAAAGCCAACATTTGATGCATCAATATAATTAGAAGTCCCAATGTGGAGAGTGTGGTGATTGGAAGAGTGCAAGGTAGATAAAAATCCAAGAAAAAATGCCCCACCTACAATAAATCTCGCCACCATATTAGGAATAACTAAAACAACATTTATATACTCCAAATCAACCACTAGATTGAAACTAGCGGGGGACACATCCAAATGGAATTTTTCTTCCAAACACTCAAAAGGTAGTGATAGTGAGTGAGAACGCATCTCTAATATTTCTTACATAAACACAAACTACATAATTTTTAAGTACCTATGTTACATATGGCATATGTTCAAATATCCTTTGTAGAGAGATATGCAAAAAAAATTAACATTAAGCCTAATGCTATCAATTTTTCTCTATTTTTTTAAGGTATAGCCTCTTCTTCTTTGATAAGATATGATGATAATTGTTTGGAAAAAATAATATTTGCTAATATATTAGTTCTAGATCTAGAATTGATATGAAATGAAACATTATATAGGAAATATTCAAGTATGAATCTAGAGGCCTGGTTTATTATGCACATAGAATGAGGAAAGGGTTGAAATGTAGTACCTTAAATTATCTTAGAGAGATATTGATGCAGACCCAAAATCCAAATCTAATTCAAAAGAACTTCACAAATTCACTTGTTAGGTACATCTTTCTACCAGTGGTGCCAAACAGCTTCAAGGGACTTTTCACCCAACTTTCCCAAAATACTTGTAAATTAAATTATGGATTTAGACACCCATTAAGGGCTTACACAACATATTTCAAGATCAAATATAACTTCTTTGGACCAGTTTAGACTTCCAATACACTCACCATGGGAAAATCAAGGAAAAAAGGCCAATTTAACAAAGGAAGTACCCTTAAAACTTATCCAATCACCTTGAAACTTTGGGGAAGAAAATTAAATGGTCCAAAACCACAGAATCCACCACTATTTTGCACCTATATGGACAGAAACATTCCCAACTCAAAAAACCTCCTTTTTCTAATGCAAAACAAGGGTTTTGTCAAAATCTTCACTCCAAGGCTTGAAAAAACAAATAAATGGTTCAAAAACATTCCATAGGGTATTCCTAGTCACATTACACACTCACAAACTCAACTCCATCAAAATTTCATTGAGAAGCGCTTCAAAACCATCACTTTTCAAAGGAAAAATTGCATTTCCAGCCCTAGGGCATCACACAATCACCACACAAATGGTTTATTCTGATATAAAATGCATTGATACATATAATATAACATATTTCCTACCAATCCACCGAGTTACAGAATTAGACAGTGGGTGGATTGGTCAATATCTCATTATTTTGCTTTCAAACCCTTAACAATGAAAAAAATAGGGTATTCACTGTATTTTTGCAATTTCTCTCACAAATCAGAAAGTTAGAACCCCAAACCAAGTGAAAATGAAAGAGAACTCATAAAAATTCAACCTCTAAATATTTCAAGGCATTATTGGGTCTGTACAATCCATACAACAGCAAACAACTTTGAAAAATGGTGAAAAAACTCAAAAAATGCACCAAAAACGTGGTATTTTATTGAATATGAGTTATTACAACCTTCAAAAACCCTTACTTTGAGCCTTGGAAGGCCTTATAAAGCATATTAAACAAGTAACCACCCTCAACCAACCATATTCACAACTAATTACCACTTAATGACTCTAATTATGCAAATCAGCAAAAATCAGCAAAACAACATTTGCAACATTTTGCATTTTTGCAATTATTGAACTTAAAAGACCTCTAACATTTTTAGACACCTAAAATATGATCATTTAGACCTTATTTAATCCTTTATTCATGATTCAAAGCACAAGACACCAAAATACCCTACCTTTACCATGTATGACAACTTTTGACAATATTGACAACATTTCAAGTTTTTACATTTTTTTCAATTTCCTCATGGAACAAAGATGAAAACTCCCTCAAATGACCTTTTGAACCTTTTGAAATCCTATCCTTTGACATCCAAGGTGTTGGTGCCCCTGCTCCAGATATTATACTCTTTCAATTGGATTTTGGATAATATTTATATTGCTCAAATTATTTTTTATTTTTAATAGTAGAAGTAACATTAAGTGTATGGCCAAATTAAATATGGATGAATCATTTGTGATTATTATAGAGATAAGGAAATTGAATGAGATAGACATATGGTTTTCAGGGAGTGGAAGAGATTCCACTTGACGACAATTGAATAATTGCTACAAGTATTTTTTTTATATTGCTATCATGATTCAACCATGTAGTTTATGAGTCAAACTCATTGACCCATGTTTCATGAGCAGGATTCAACCATGTGGAAAATACCTCCTACTTATCAAGTATTTGTTTATCAAGATATAGTCTACCACACTAATTCCACTAACATAAGGATAGAAAGCAAAGACATTAAATGTAGGAAAGAATGTAATATCATTGAATACTAACATGACATGCAAATGACCAATTTTAATAAATGTCTCCAATATTTATTTATCTTAATAAATACAATTATAAATATTTATTTTGAATAATTATAGCAAAAAAAACATATTGATATGGTAGAAATATATAAGTAGATAATTATATCTTGTATTTGATACAAAACACATTGAAGTAAAAAATCCATTCAATATTAGCATATTATAAAATCTACCAAATTTAACAAATATCTTCTATTATTGATTTTTTAAAATTAAGTGTAATAAACAATATTTATTTTTAAGTAAAAATAAAAGAAATGCATATCAATACTTGAAAAATATATGTATATAGACAAATAATATTATGATGTCTCCGTATACTTATTTATGCCGTGAACTCCTGACTAGATAATACAAATGACGTCATACTTAACGAATAATATATCAGTACGTATAATTAAAAATAATTGAACTGTGACATGCTTAACTTAAAATAATCATTTTCTGGGGTGGAGTCGGTACCGCGCAAGTCGTGGGTTTTATATTGTGTTTAAATTTAGAGATTTCTGGTCTATAATTTGGGCCTTCGTTTTCTCACACGTTTTCCAAACCTCTGGTTTTTATTCATTGTAGCTAATGCATTAGGAATCTCATTAGTAAATGTGGAAATTTTGCAAATAGGTCGATTGGATAGTTTTCAAAAGAACACCCAAAAAATTGTACATATTTTACATTTGACAGTTTCTCCATTGGTCGATTAGAAGGAACGCTTGACGTGATGCAAATGCAGGGTCTCTGCACATTCCCAATCATGCGAGTAGGCATTAAAAAGTTTAAGTAACTTGGTCGATTTATCCCTCGTTTGCTCACAGCATCCCAACTGCACTAACAACAGCAACTTCTCGAAGGCACCCACATGCAACGCCTCCCGCGCGGCCCCGCCGTCGGAGGAATTCTGGCAAATATTCCACAAAACAGAGACTGCTAATTCGGTGGCTGAATCAGACACTCTCAACATCTTCTTTACAACCACTGGTAGAGTTAAAGCGTGGGCAGAAGCAGCCGCTCGGCCCTCCGTGCAATAGCAAAGGATGTCCAGCGCCAACAATGCCCTTTCACAAATTCTCCGATCTCCGTCTACAAGCATTTCCACCAGCAATGGAACAGCCCCCACCTGGACGACCTTGGTCCTGTATCTTTGCCTCAGGGCAATGTTGTATATGATGGCCAGGCTTGATTTTGTGGCGGCTGGGCATATGGGCTCTCTCAGAAGTTGCACCAATCCCTCTGCCAATCCTTCGCCTTTTCCAATCATGTCTCTGTATTTATCCTTAGAAACCATTTCCCGAAGAATTGTAACAGCACTGTTCTTTGCCTCGGGATTGCCCTCTCGGAGATTGTATACAAGACAAGCAATGGCGTCGGACAAGGCAAGCGAATCCAGGGCCTGGGAAGTCAAGGGCAAGGTCATAGTCAGAGCCCCCAGAGCCTCATCGCAAATCTCTACTGATTGTTGCGACCGATTCAAAGCTTGAGCGCTGTGCTTGGCAAAAACGGAAGCGAGAACAGAGGATGCATTTGAAGAGGCGATGCATTTTTTATTCCTATCACTTTCCCTGCCCAATCGCCTCAGCTTCCGTAAGGATTCCTTCTCGCCGGAGGAAATATCTTCCAGAATTGCATTGAGTTGGACCGGATCGAGAGGTGCCCTGGGCGTAGGAATGCGTTCGAATCCTCTGCCACTGTTGGCCACACACCAATCCTGAATAATTCGACGGAGAATGTGATTTGGGATTGTGTCTTGAGTATGCAGAATCTGATTTGTGACGGGGCAGACATTGTTGCCGGCATCTAACCAGGTTTCGATGCTGTGGCGATCGTAAGTAAGGCCGGTGCAGAGAGTAACAGGATCCTTCATCAGTTCCAGCGAGATGGGGCATCTTAGATAGCTCGGCACTGTCACTTCAACATCCATTCCCTTCATTCTATCTATACCCAAATCCAAATTCCTTGTTTAAATTGTTTGTTTCAAGCTGTGCGGATATGTTTCACTAAAGTTCTGATAGCTCTATATATATATATGTACGAAAATTGAGTTGGGCGGGAGAAGAGTAAAAGAAGGGTATCGCCAAAGTGGAAATTAAAGGTAAACGCGCTGCAGAGGAAACGGTCCGTTCAAAAGCACGCAAGCAACGATAGGCCAGCGACTGGGTCATAATCTACAAATAAATCAACAACATTGAACGTTGAATAAACGACTTGGAACCTCCAGCGCCAATTCGTTTTAAATTTGAGCGTGGATGTTTGCACCCTTTTTTTTTAATGAAGATTCTATCATCTAGTGTTGCCTGAGTATCCTTTTGGAGTTCAAATATTAAACCATTCTACATTCTTCTTTTATTTCTTTAGTTCCTCTAATTTGTGGGATGCTTCCTTGAACCTTTTATCATACTCTTTTACTGATTCTCCTTTTCTCTACACCGATTCTCTCATCTGACTTACACTTTCAAATGGTACTTCTAAATCTTCAATTCCTCTCAATCCTTGCCATGCTTAGGATAAGTTTTTTTTGTTCCATTCTAATGTTTATTTTCTTAATGATGCCACAAATTCAAGGAACTTAATCTTATATTCACTGACATCTTTCATTTGCTAAAGTGGTTCTAGCAAGAATATATTTTATACGGCCTCATTGGTATCCTTACCAAATATTAGGAGTTTGATTAATGATTCCATGGTGTTTTTGGCTTTCTCTTATTTTGGTTTACAAAGAGGTTGAGTCTCTTTCTTCTCCATTTTACTAGCTCTTATTGTTGTCATTTTATTCTCTCGACCCTTATCTCTTTCTAACTTGGTTTCAAAGTAAGCCTTTCCAAAATCTCTTCACAACTTTTTATAATTTGTTCTTGCAAACTCTTTTCTTCCTTTTGTAGTATATCTTCAACTAATATTTTATTTTATTTTATATGGCATAGCTATGGATCATGGTGTAGGGGTTGTGCTTCTTCATAACAATGTTTTACCTTTGATGATTCTTTCTTATTTCTAGTGAAATTTCATTAGTTAATTTTGACAAATTTTTCTCTAAATTCAACATGGCTTTATTTTATTATTTATTTCTTCTCTCATTAGTTTCCTTACACTTTTATTAACTAAATGTTTCAAATATTCCTCTTTAAAGAATAAAATATTTTGGCTTGTTTCTATAAATTCTTAAAATCTATCATCCAACTTGATTGTAATGTTTGATAGATTTGGTCTGATTAGTGTATTTTTAATGAAATGTGGTAGGGATGAAGCCTCAATATTTCCACAGTCACCTACTAGTAACCTCTTGGATTCCCCATATTCTTTTGTACTTATTTTCAATTTTTTCAAAATTTATCTTTCTTATTTTAAGTGTAAATTCATACACTTTAGATTCTTCCACCCTTCTTCCTCAACCTTTTTTCCCTTCACTCTTCCGACAACACCCACCTTAGCACACTCACTCTTCATAGTTTTTGCATCTTTGATCTTCTATGATATCTTTCTTCCCTCTCAATGTATTCTATATTTTTCTTCTTTCTTCAGTGTTTTGGTTAGCCATGTTAGCCTTCTTTGTCAACGTAATTTCTTCTTTCATCTCTCTTGACCTCTTGGTGTCTCCTTTTACCATGGGCATTTATAATTTGGTCTTACATTGCTCCTTTATTTCATCTCATGGTAGTTATTTTGTAACTCATTTTTAATGTCATATGTTTTCAGGGATTCCTTTTGGAAGTCCCCCCTTTATGCCCAACCCCCTCTTGCAAGGTTTACATCAAGGAGATAGTTCTACAACTTATAATAAATCTTCATTTCTTCCTTTAGTACCCCTATTTGAATTTGGCTTTAAATTTTCCTCTTACTCTCCTCTATACTACCTGACCAAGGTCCCAAAAACAAAACCAATATTAGAATAAAAGTGAGGAGACACAAACTTTGGTTTATGTCTCCCTAATTTTCTTACTAATAATGTCAAATTAGTATTTAATATAGACAAGTACAAAATGATAGATGGTGATATGGTGTTAGGGAAAGGTATCTATTTAGGAATTTTGTTTAATCTTGAGGAAAGAATTATAAATGGTGGATGAAATATTTTTATTATTCTTGAGGTAAATAATATTATAGATCAAATGTTATTTATGAGTTGTATTTGTACCCCAAACTCATTAGAAGTAGAGGGATAGGAGGTTAATATATAATGTGGAATAGATAAGTTAACAAAATACCATATAAGCATAAATTAAATAGTTCCTTCACATCGTAACACATATAATATTTGAATTTCATGTATCCATATAAGATATCATTTTCAACATCTTTGTACAAGTCTCCTTCCTACAAACTCTTCACATGTGTTACTTCTTATATATTTCTTATGCCTAGTTCTACTCCTACTATGTTACATATTATTCTCCCTTATACATATTTGTGCCTAATGGGATGTGTCCCTCACAATTTACAACTTATCTAAGGTGTGTATTTTTAGCCAAGAGCTTTGCAACCTCCTTGCAGTGATTTGTGATAGGATATTCGCCTATGTTATGCTTATTGGCATATTCCCTGCTAAGAGACATCTACATCAATCATTTTCTAAATCAAAATCAAATTTATAGAAAAAATTGAAATTTGTAGAAGAATAGGAATGTGTTTTATTCTTCTATCTTTGAGTTGTAACTTAACTAATCATTAGCCTACAATCCTATATGTTAAATATTTTGATAATTTGGATTCACCCTCATTGGTTTTCTCACAATAAACAATCTACACCCTATGGGGATTCATATGGAGGGAAGTGCCTAAGTTAATCAACCATGCAACATGGTGTTCAAATGAGAATGAGGAAAGAAAAACAAATCACTTGAATCCTCTATAGAAGTATTTAATTCTATATAAGGGGAATTATCAAATTTAAATTACCCTTTCCAACCCTTTTAGGTATCTATTCCCTCTTATAATTCCCTATTTTACTATAGTTCCATATTAATTTGGGCGGGTGCATGAAGTTGGTAGCACTTTTGTGGCCAAATGGGAAAAAAAAATTGAAAAGAGATAACGTGAGCGCATTATGTGATTTTAAAAGCAAAAAAAAAGTGAAATTTGTATCATTTGCTTTTTACTATTTCTCAGCTCTGCCCATGGCAAAAAACCTTCACTTTCACGCTCGCATTCTAGGAGGAAGGATTTCTACAAATTTCATCAACAAGAGTTGGATTTTCTTTGCAAATACGGTGCCACGACAACGAAGAGATGCAAGAGGTAAGTATTGTTTGCTATTTGTTTTGAATTTGTTAGTTTGAAATTGATTTTGTTTGTTTTAGGTTAGATTTGATTATTTTTTTAAAAATTTGTAGGAAATCCTGCAAATCCTCAATAGAAAAATCCTCAACAAAATCAACCTCCCCCACCATTCTCTCAATACCCTCTGGCACTCAAGAAAATTTGAGGAGTGAAATTGAGAACAATAGAAACAACTTAAGGATCTTATCAGTAGGTTGAGTGATCCAAATGCTTCAACCACAGAAAGAATGCTTCTAGAAAATTCATTGAAAGACATGTTAAAAAATGTAGATGCAATCAGCCAACAAATATCTGGATGGCAAGATAGGAGGCAGACAACTAGGGCATATTATATAGACAAATTATCATATAAACAAGTAAAAGATTTAAAAATTACTAAAGGTGATTTGTGCTCTCTATTCACTGACCCTAAAACAAATCAAAATCTTACCCTCAATGCAAAGAGGTTTTGTATTCATTGGTGCCATCACCAAGAGATTAAGAACCGCTTTTATGAAAGATGGTATATGGTCTTTGATTACCCACCATACAATAATTGTGAAGTCCCCCAATATTTTCTTAGGAAACCATACTGAGTTTGTATTAAGGGTACAGGATTATACATGGAAAAAATAGGCCCTTAAGTGGCAATGAAAATTCAAAAAATCGAGTTAGGCATCTTGACATGTAAATTTGAAGTTATCTATATTATTTCAAAAATATGTAAGAATAGAATCTGTGAAAAATTGAATGTAGTTTCTAAAATACTTAGTTTATTTTTTTTTTTTAAAGTCTATTTGGTGAAAATTTGAAATTTCAATGCAGTAGTATTTAAATTTCAGGGGAAAAATAAGAAGTAGGTGTCTGTCTGACCACCCTAACCACAATAAAATGATAATATTTTTTTATAATATTTTAGATTGGATGTATGGATGGTCATTAGGTAAGGTTTCACACTTTTCAACACATTGGTAAGCCATAGCATAATGTCTTCATTTACTATATTTTTTCACTTCTATTTCTCCTCGTATGAATTTTAGTTTGTGAAGGGTTAATTGAGGTGTTCCCTAATGTTCGTTCCCTTTCTTCCTTTTGAGGAGGAACTGAAGGAACCACCATGGGTTGGGAGACAACTATATTCTTATGTTTTGCTCTAAAGACTTGTTTTTCTTTTGGAGGCATAAATTTGATTACATGGTTATCTCTAGGTATTATAGGATAGTGGAGGTGGAAACACATCATACATGCCCAGTGGTTGAGGTCCAAGATACCTAGTTGAAACTCAGGTTCATCCACTAATTATGGAGTAAGAGTATCAACCATTAAAGTCACTATAGGCCAAGAAGCCTCAGGTAGGATATTACTAAAGGATAACTCAACTATACACTTAGTTTAAAACTTTTGATATGATATGAATAACAATTCTTCACAAGGTTTAACAGTTTTAACTGGTTGAGGCTAAAAATAATCCAAGGAAAAATTTCCACAAGATGTCAAAGGTTTAAATCCACTATGATAAGTAGTATGTATTTGTTCTTCATGTGGAAACTTAAGGTAAATTTGTGAATAGCCAATAAGACTACCTTCATGGAGCTTAGGCATGAAAAACCTAACTTCAAACAAAATTGGTTCAATGTTGGAATTATGGTAAATGAAACATAGAATTATTTAGGTCCAACTCTTATTGGAAGATTTATCACACCAATTGTAGGGTGAACATAACCATTGTGATCCTTTAACCATGCTTTCAATTGTTCAAAATCATCCTTGTAAATTTCATGCACATATAATGATTCTTCAATGATCACATTCACTTAACACACGTGATCAATGAGTATCCCCCTTGTGGGTTTATCATTGATTCCAATGATGATATAAAGAGGACCATCGAGTGCATTTATAGATGCACCTATATGTTTAAAAGCAATGTCAGGAACAAATAAAATTCTTCCCTTATGAGGTTAGACTTCTATCATATTTACAAATTTAGATAAATCATTATCATCTTCTTTATTATCACTGCTTTGCACAAAATTTGTTGAATTACTTGGCAATGGGTATGTAAATATTTGTAATTTTTTATTAGGTGGGGAAAATGATTTATTTCCTCTGTCATTAATTTCAGACAACTAGATTTGATTAGATTCAATGAGGTCTTGCACTTGGTGTTTAAGACATGTACATCTTTTGGTATCATGTCTAGGTGTACAATGATGTTGAAAAATTTATTTTGCATTAAATTTTGGTGGTAAATACTTTAGTGTGTCAACTAAGACCACCTATTAACTAGTGCATCTTGGCCCTTGATTTCAATCCTCATTCAATCCTAGCCATCCATTAACTAGTGCATCAAGTGGCCCTTGATTTATCTCATGGAATCTCTATAAATGAGATGCCTTGCATCCCATTTGCATGAACTCAATCTTATGCTACTATTATACTACTGAAATTGAATCATCTTGATCACACTTTCATAATATTGGAATCATCGAAAACCACGTCCAAGCTATCAACACATCAACATACTATGCTTGATCTTTTTTAGGTTTAAATGTATTTGGTTTGAATAGGATAGATTTGATGCATATTTCATTTATATCATTTGTATGCATACACTTTTCACCAAGTATCATTTTGTATGGCATACACATGGTGATGTTGAAAGATAGCTTACTAACATTAATAAGAGGGAAAGAAACATATCTATTGTAGTGGCCTATAACCATGTATCAATAATATAGCTCACATTTTTTGCTCTCACATATTTCAAGGAATCAAGGCTCTTGGGGCCTAGCATTTGAGATTATACCACTTTATGAATTTACTTCCAATAAGGTCTGTAGTGTTGGAATATATTCTCTAAACAAAATTGTAAACGTGTCAATAAGGAACTATAGAGGTGTCTTCAGTTCCCGTTTGCTATTAGTAGATGGGTACATGTGTAGGATCATCATGGAAAAAACAAGCCCTTAAGTGGCAAAAAATTCAGAAAGATCAAAGTTAGGCAACTTGACATAAAAATTTGAATACATTATCTATATTATTTAAAAAATATGTAAGAATAAAATCTATATAAAATTGAATGTAGTTTCTAAACTACTACACTTATTTAAGAAGAAAAGAAATCTATTTGGTGAAAATTTGAAATTTCAATGCAGTAGTACTTAAATTTCAGGGAAAAAATAAGAAGTAGGTGTCTGTCTGACCACCCTAACCACAATAAAATGATAATATTTTTTTATAATATTTTAGATATAAGTAGAGGACTCATGTCCCGATGTGATGCATATTTTTTTGTAATTTTTTTCCAAGTAAATAATTAATTATGAATTTTTATTAAATTTTTAAAAATATAAAAACTCGTGTGCCTGACCACCTTAACTTGGTCAAAAGTTCATGAAATTCATTTTTTTTAATCCTATAGCATGTGAAGCATACAATGTGACACATGTTTTAGATTCAAAAAATGTGATACTGTTTGAAAGCTATAGATGTTTTTCAATCAACCTGTCAATCAAGACTTTAGTCGTAATTCAAATAGAAAGTGAATAATAATTACTTATTAAATTCAAAGTAAAGCATAATTTATATTGGTGGAAATTTGAGAATATCCTTTAAAAACCCTTTTCATTTCATCAATTTTGGGTACAAAAAAGTCGTCAACCACATACCCTACACATTCCCATCATATTGCCACTTTTTGGCCCATCAAGATTCTGCACATACCCAAATTTCCAATTTTTTGATGAATACCTCCAATTATTTGTCATCATAATTAGCATAATTATAGAAATTTTGTTGAGTGTCTATGACTATAAAATATGTATTATTGTTGATGTGTAAAAAAGGAGTTCATTTACAGCTCCATTCTCTATATTTATTTTGCTACATTATATTTTTCTACTTGATATCAGATCCATCATGTGCTCTTATCCTTCTTGTTGTCTAATATTCTTTTTAGTCTTCATGATAATTTGAATGTTGTGTGTGGTTTGAGGTTTCATCTATCATGTGAGTTTTTTCATTCTTAAGAAGAGTTGAATGATAAGAGGAGTATGTTGCTACTAAGAAGAAGCCTTTATTTTCTCTTTGCCTACTCATCTTCCTTTACTCAAGAGCAATAAAGTGCCTCAAGTTTACAATATTGGCCATGTATTTTGGTAACGATAAGAAGGATATAAATTTATTAATAAAATGGATCTATAGCTATTGCTTCCCATATTGAGGAGGACAAAATAATACATGGATATTAAAAGTTGAATAGTACTATGTATCAAGCTAAAGTTAGGTTAAATGAGCACTACCTAAGGTGCCTCCCCATGAGAATTTATGTAATTTAGTCAAATTTTTGTGGCCTATCCAAAAATTAATAAGGAGGAAACTAATATAGGATTCTAAATTTAGAAGGCGATTAATAAGGTTTCTAAGGCTCTTGATGTTACTAGTCTTTCTGCTATGAAACATTCGCAAAGGTAAATACAAAATTTATTTTCTTAACAGATATTTTTGAAAATGGAAGTACCTCTAAAAAATTTAATGGTCATAATTTTCACCATGGAAAGTGAAAATACAAATGCTATGGATGAACACAAATTTATGGCATATAGTGAATGGTACAAAAATAGTACCTACATATGCTAAAAGAAAGATTGACTGGGAAAGAACAGATTAAAAGAGCAAGTCCATTATTGGCCTTGCTCTTCAAATTTGGAATTACATCATGTTGATTTGGAAAAATCATCCAAAGAAATGTGGGATAATTAAATAAGTTTTTTGGAGCAAGAGAAACAAATGCAAAGTTCTTTCTTGAGATGTAATTATTTAGATTCAAGGTGTATGATGAAATTACTATGTCTAACCACATGAGCAATCTGAGATCTTTGATTAAACAACTAGTAGAATTTGGTGTTGTGGTAGATAATGAGGATTCTAAAGTTATCTTGTTAAACAGTTTGCCTTCAAAATATAGCAGTTTTTTTACTTTCAGTCAAATTCCTTCATAGACTTTAGAAGACATGATTTCAATACTCTTAGTTGAAGAAAAGAGAAAAACTATAGGAGATTCAAGAGGAGATACTCAACAAGAACTTGCATTATACTCAAAGAAAGGGATGGGAAATAGAATTTCAAGTAAGAGTGGTATTGAATGTTACTACTGTAAAAAAATAGGTCATACATCAATTATTTGTAAAATTCGTGCTAGTGATCTTCTCAAAGAGAAAGTTAAAAAATTAGTAAATATAGTTGTTATTGAAGAACCACTAGATAATACTGATGATAACTCCATTGAAGATGGACCAATTATTCTATTTTGAAGAGGTCAAAACTTTGAAGACAAGGAGGGATGTAGTAGAGAATAATTAGTTACTCAATAGTCTAAGGTGCTTGTGGATCAAACAAACTATACCTCATTTTTTTTATGATATGTATACATGTGAGGATTGGTGTCCAATAATTTTGATGGGGATCCAAAATCTAAATTTTTAGCATCATACCTTTACAAGGGTGATGAGACACTTCATTTGCAAATGGTATCTAATGCTGTTGGGAACTTAGGAGCAGCTTGAAGAACAACTTCTAAAATTTTTATTTTTTTAATTATTTGTGTTTAATGTTGTAGCCTTAAGAGGGGGTGTTGGAATATATGCTCCAAATAAAATTGTATATGTGTCAATAAGGAACTACAAAGGCATCTTCAATTCCAATTTGTTGTCATTAGATTTCTAGTTCATTGTTGAACAACTCCAATTTGTTGTCATCATCATTAGAATGATTATAAGAAGTTTGTTGATTTTTTATAGCTATAAATATGTATTATTGTTGATGAATAAAAAATGAGTTTATTTATAGTTCCATTCTTTGTATTTTTGTTGCTATTATAGTTTTCTATTTCATACATAGGAAAAGACAAGCTTGCAAAGTCATACAAGACACACACATAGCTAATGTGCATCCTCCCTATAATCAAAGAATCAAATGATATTATAAAAATCCCTAGAATAGGGATAAATCTACATCTTACCCTCTACAAATAGAGTCCAATAATGAGAATTCCACCAATGTACCTCTAGGTGAGTGGGCCAAAAATGGATAATATGTCAATTAACCCTTATTTTATGAATAAAACCTCATTTTCAATCACTTCCTACCAAAGAATTTCCATAGGAGTAGCTATAGTATAAAGAACGGGAATCATTTTTTTGAGAAAGATGGGAGGAATTCATAGAGGGGTTCATGGTCACCACTTTTACATGAGATCCATGAGAAAGGATGGAGTGAAGCACCAACATAGCAACACCCACACTCACATTGAGAATGAAAATCCTACCATCCAAACTAGTATGCACCTTCAATCCCTCTAAAAATGCAACATTTGATGCATCAATATAATTAGAAGTCCCAATGTGGAGAGTGTGGTGATTGGAAGAGTGCAAGGTAGATAAAAATCCAAGAAAAAATGCCCCACCTACAATAAATCTCGCCACCATATTAGGAATAACTAAAACAACATTTATATACTCCAAATCAACCACTAGATTGAAACTAGCGGGGGACACATCCAAATGGAATTTTTCTTCCAAACACTCAAAAGGTAGTGATAGTGAGTGAGAACGCATCTCTAATATTTCTTACATAAACACAAACTGCATAATTTTTAAGTACCTATGTTACATATGGCATATGTTCAAATATCCTTTGTAGAGAGATATGCAAAAAAAATTAACATTAAGCCTAATGCTATCAATTTTTCTCTATTTTTTTAAGGTATAGCCTCTTCTTCTTTGATAAGATATGATGATAATTGTTTGGAAAAAATAATATTTGCTAATATATTAGTTCTAGATCTAGAATTGATATGAAATGAAACATTATATAGGAAATATTCAAGTATGAATCTAGAGGCCTGGATTATTATGCACATAGAATGAGGAAAGGGTTGAAAGGTAGTACCTTAAATTATCTTAGAGAGATATTATACTCTTTCAATTGGATTTTGGATAATATTTATATTGCTTAAATTATTTTTTATTTTTAATACTAGAAGTAACATTAAGTGTATGGCCAAATTAAATATGGATTAATCATTTGTGGTTATTATAGAGATAAGGAAATTGAATGAGATAGACATATGGTTTTCAAGGAGTGGAAGAGATTCCACTTGAAGACAACTTGAATAATTGCTACAAGTATTTTTTTTTATATTGCTATCAGGATTCAACCGTGTAGTTTACGAGTCAAACTCATTGACCCATGTTTCATGAGCAAGATTCAACCATGTGGAAAATACCTCCTACTTATCAAGTATTTGTTTGTCAAGATATAGTCTACCACACTAGTTCCACTAACATAAGGATAGAAAGCAAAGACATTAAATGTAGGAAAGAATGTAATCCCGTTGAATACTAACATGACATGCAATTGACCAATTTTAATAAAATGTATCCAATATTTATTTATCTTAATAAATACAATTATAAATATTTATTTTGAATAATTATAGCAAAAAAACATATTGATATGGTAGAAATATATAAGTAGATAATTATATCTTGTATTTGATACAAAACACATTGAAGTAAAAAATCCATTCAATATTAGCATATTATAAAATCTACCAAATTTAACAAATATCTTCTATTATTGATTTTTTAAAATTAAGTGTAATAAACAATATTTATTTTTAAGTAAAAATAAAAGAAATGCATATCAATACTTGAAAAATATATGTATATAGACAAATAATATTATGATGTCTCCGTATACTTATTTATGCCGTGAACTCCTGACTAGATAATACAAATGACGTCATACTTAACGAATAATATATCAGTACGTATAATTAAAAATAATTGAACTGTGACATGCTTAACTTAAAATAATCATTTTCTGGGGTGGAGTCGGTACCGCGCAAGTCGTGGGTTTTATATTGTGTTTAAATTTAGAGATTTCTGGTCTATAATTTGGGCCTTCGTTTTCTCACACGTTTTCCAAACCTCTGGTTTTTATTCATTGTAATGCATTAGGAATCTCATTAGTAAATGTGGAAATTTTGCAAATAGGTCGATTGGATAGTTTTCAAAAGAACACCCAAAAAATTGTACATATTTTACATTTGACAGTTTCTCCATTGGTCGATTAGAAGGAACGCTTGACGTGATGCAAATGCAGGGTCTCTGCACATTCCCAATCATGCGAGTAGGCATTAAAAAGTTTAAGTAACTTGGTCGATTTATCCCTCGTTTGCTCACAGCATCCCAACTGCACTAACAACAGCAACTTCTCGAAGGCACCCACATGCAACGCCTCCCGCGCGGCCCCGCCGTCGGAGGAATTCTGGCAAATATTCCACAAAACAGAGACTGCTAATTCGGTGGCTGAATCAGACACTCTCAACATCTTCTTTACAACCACTGGTAGAGTTAAAGCGTGGGCAGAAGCAGCCGCTCGGCCCTCCGTGCAATAGCAAAGGATGTCCAGCGCCAACAATGCCCTTTCACAAATTCTCCGATCTCCGTCTACAAGCATTTCCACCAGCAATGGAACAGCCCCCACCTGGACGACCTTGCTCCTGTATCTTTGCCTCAGGGCAATGTTGTATATGATGGCCAGGCTTGATTTTGTGGCGGCTGGGCATATGGGCTCTCTCAGAAGTTGCACCAATCCCCCTGCCAATCCTTCGCCTTTTCCAATCATGTCTCTGTATTTATCCTTAGAAACCATTTCCCGAAGAATTGTAACAGCACTGTTCTTTGCCTCGGGATTGCCCTCTCGGAGATTGTGTACAAGACAAGCAATGGCGTCGGACAAGGCAAGCGAATCCAGGGCCTGGGAAGTCAAGGGCAAGGTCATAGTCAGAGCCCCCAGAGCCTCATCGCAAATCTCTACTGATTGTTGCGACCGATTCAAAGCTTGAGCGCTGTGCTTGGCAAAAACGGAAGCGAGAACAGAGGATGCATTTGAAGAGGCGATGCATTTTTTATTCCTATCACTTTCCTTGCCCAATCGCCTCAGCTTCCGTAAGGATTCCTTCTCGCCGGAGGAAATGTCTTCCAGAATTGCATTGAGTTGGACCGGATCGAGAGGTGCCTTGGGCGTAGGAATGCGTTCGAATCCTCTGCCACTGTTGGCCACACACCAATCCTGAATAATTCGACGGAGAATGTGATTTGGGATTGTGTCTTGAGTATGCAGAATCTGATTTGTGACGGGGCAGACATTGTTGCCGGCATCTAACCAGGTTTCGATGCTGTGGCGATCGTAAGTAAGGCCGGTGCAGAGAGTAACAGGATCCTTCATCAGTTCCAGCGAGATGGGGCATCTTAGATAGCTCGGCACTGTCACTTCAACATCCATTCCCTTCATTCTATCTATACCCAAATCCAAATTCCTTGTTTAAATTGTTTGTTTCAAGCTGTGCGGATATGTTTCACTAAAGTTCTGATAGCTCTATATATATATATACCTACGAAAATTGAGTTGGGCGGGAGAAGAGTAAAAGAAGGGTATCGCCAAAGTGGAAATTAAAGGTAAACGCGCTGCAGAGGAAACGGTCCGTTCAAAAGCACGCAAGCAACGATAGGCCAGCGACTGGGTCATAATCTACTAATAAATCAACAACATTGAACGTTGAATAAACGACTTGGAACCTCCAGCGCCAATTCGTTTTAAATTTGAGCGTGGATGTTTGCACCGCTTTTTTTAATGAAGATTCTATCATCTAGTGTTGCCTGAGTATCCTTTTGGAGTTCAAATATTAAACCATTCTACATTCTTCTTTTATTTCTTTAGTTCCTCCAATTTGTGGGATACTTCCTTGAACCTTTTATCATACTCTTTTACTGATTCTCCTTTTCTCTACACCGATTCTCTCATCTTACTTACACTTTCAAATGGTACTTCTAAAGTGTCATAGTTCACTTAAGAAAATCTTCAATTCCTCCCAATCCTTGCCATGCTTAGGATAAGTTTTCTTGTTCCATTCTAATGTATGTTTTCTTAATGATGCCACAAATTCAAGGAACTTAATCTTATATTCACTGACATCTTTCTTTTGTCAAAGTGGTTCTAGCAAGAATATATTGTATACGGCCTCATTGGTATCCTTACCAAATATTAGGAGTTTGATTAATGACTTCATGGTGTTTTTGGCTTTCTCTTATTTTGGTTTACAAAGAGGTTGAGTCTCTTTCTTGCCCATTTTACTAACTCTTATTGTTGTCATTTTATTCTCTCGGCCCTTATCTCTTTCTAACTTGGTTTCAAAGTAAGCCTTTCCAAAATCTCTTCACAACTTTTTATAATTTGTTCTTGCAAACTCTTTTCTTCCTTTTGCAATATTTCTTCAACATTTTTTTTCTTTATTTTATATGACATAGCTATGGGTCATGGTGTAGGGGTTGTGCTTCTTCATAAAAATGTTTTACCTTTGATGATTCTTTCTTATTTCTAGTGAAATTTCATTAGTTAACTTTGACAATTTTTTCCCTAAATTCAACATGGCTTTATTTTATTATTTATTTCTTCTCTCATTAGTTTCCTCACACTTTTATTAACTAAATGTTCCAAATATTCCTCTTTAAAGAATAAAATATTTTGACTTGTTTCTATAAATTTTTAAAATCTATCATCCAACTTGATTGTAATGTTTGATAGATTTGGTCTGATTAGTGCATTTTAATGAAATGTGGTAGGGATGTAGCCTCAATATTTCCATAGTCACCTACTAGTAACCTCTTGGATTCCCCATATTCTTTTGTACTTATTTTCAAGTTTGTCAAAATTTATCTTTCTTATTTTAAGTGTAAATTCATACACTTTAGATTCTTCCATCCTTCCTCCTCAACCTTTTTTCCCTTCACTCTTCCGACAACACCCACCTTAGCACACTCACTCTTCATAGTTTTTGCATCTTTGATCTTCTATGATATATTTCTTCCCTCTCAATGTATTCTATATTTTTCTTCTTTCTTCAGTGTTTTGGTTAGCCATGTTAGCCTTCTTTGTCAACTTAATTTCTTCTTTCATCTCTCTTGAACTCTTGGTGTCTCCTTTTACCATGGGTATTTATAATTTGGTGTTACATTACTCCTTTATTTCATCTCATGGTAGTTATTTTGTAACTTATTTTTATTGTCATATATTTTTAGGGATTCCTTTTGGAAGTCCCCCTTTTATGCCCAACCCCCTCTCGCAAGGTTGACATCAAGGAGATAGTTCTACAACTTATAAGAAATATCCATTTCTTCCTTTAGTACCCCTATTTGAATTTGGCTTTAAATTTTCCTCTTATTCTCCTCTATACTACCTGACCAAGGTCCCAAAAACAGAACCAATATTAGAATAAAAGTGAGGAGACACAAACTTTGGTTTATGTCTCCCTAATTTTCTTACTAATAATGTCAAAATAGTATTTAATATAGACAAGTTCAAAATGATAAATGGTGATATGGTGTTAGGGAAAGGTATCTATTTAGGAATTTTTTTTAATCTTGAGGAAAGAATTATAAGTGGTGGATGAAATATTTTTATTATTCTTGAGGTAAATAACATTATAGATCAAATATTATTTGAGTTGTATTTGTACCCCAAACTCATTAGCAGTAGAGGGATAGGAGGTTAATATATAATGTGGAATAGATAAGTTAAAAAAATACCATACAGGGATAAGGGATAAGTTAACAAAATAACACATAGGGATGAGGAGTTTATAGCTCAGATTACTGGCCTTCCAATTATGGGCATGAAGGTGTACAGGGATAAAAAAGAGTCACTGGTCATGATGTCTCTTTTCTTCAAGTAGAATGAGAGTGATGACTTAAAGCCTGCGAAGAGTGGAGGGTATCTTAGGACTTCCTTGAAGGCTCTCTGGCGGGATGTTGTCGAAGAAATCATGAGGTATGTTACCCTAAAAGGAAGGTATACGGCCATTAACAATTACCATTTTTTGTTGCTTAATCATTTTAGGCACAAAAAATGGGTGTCTTTTCCCTATTATCTGCTGGTGTCAATGGATTGTGGGATTAAAGAGCACGGGAAGAAACCCAAAAACCTTGTATTGCATGCGGGGATGATTCTTTTAATATATGAACATGTTAAAGCACATGATGTCTAGAAGACTCTGGTTACTCTGAAAGCTAAAGCTAGGGAGGGTTATGATATTGAGTCAGGTGAGGAAAGGGCTTCTAAGAAACCGAGGAAGAGGAGGCTAATGTTAAATAAAGATTCTGAGTTAGACAGGGATGATGTTGATTATGTCCCTAATTCGTATGCTTCTTTGGAGGAGGTCCCCATATCCCCTGTTCAGGGTAAATCTGGGAATAGGAAATTGATTGAGGAAGTGGGCTATATGACTTGCAGTGATGATGTGGAGGTGATTGTTCCTTTAAAGGGGAACAAAGAAAAAAAGAGCTTTATGGGGAAGCTTCCTCTCCTCCCCTTGCGTCTAGGCTTGTGCAAGATCCTGAGGAGGGAAGTCGGAAGAGAAGGGTTTTGAAGAATGCCCCTTTCTCTATGGTTGGTGGCTTCCATGGTGGGGATGTTACGAGCATTGTCATTGGGTTGCCTAGGTAGAAGGATAGAGTTGTGGGTGGTGATCAAGCTGCAGGAGCTAAGAAAGCAGATACGGAGAGAATTCAGAAGAGGCTAGTTGCTACAGAGCAAATTGCTAACTCCATTCATAGGATGAAGTCTCCTGTGACTACTTCTAAAGGTAAGGATGCCTCTGAGGATAGGGTCCATGAGAGTTCCTCTGAAGAGGATGTTGTTGTGGGAAATCGCATTGAAATTTTTGATAGGGAGGATCTTTCTGATGTGTTGGGTTCGGCCTGTGATAGTGCCAATGTTCTTTTTAAACTTTTTAAATGGATTTTTCATGAGATTAATAGGACTAATGTTAACATTAGAAGCATTTCTTGTAAGGCCAAGGATCCTACGATCCAAAGCCGAATTGATAATTTAATGGCTGGTCTCAACATTGTTGCTAATATTGTGGCAAAGGAAACTGTCAATCTGAAATAGAGTATGGAGGTTAGAATGTTCTCCCTTGAGGAGAAAATTGACAAAATTTGGAACATGGTTATAAAGAGTGGGGAAAATCCTAAAGTCCTTACTAGGCCGAACTCTACAAAGGATTTTCCCCCTATTAAGAGAAAGGAAATTTTGTTTGTTGATGATATGGTTGTTGAGGGTAAGCGGACTGGGGAGGGTTATCTTGTTGCTAAGGGTTCTACTAAAGGTTTTGTTTTGAGCTCTAAGGTAAATACTAGTGGGCCTAGGGTTAGGACTAGAAATAGACTAAAAAATCAAGGTTATGTTGTTGCTAGTGAGATGGAAGCTGTTGAAATTCTAAACAATATGTAGTGTTGTGTGCCATTTTTTGGCTACTTTTTGGCTGGTGGTTTGTTGTTGTTGGGTTGATGGTTATTTCTTGATGTTTCCTTTTTGTGTCATTTCTTCCTTTTTGTAAAGGGTTTTGGGCCCCTTCAAAACCCATCTTTTACATCTAATCAAAACAAAATACCATATAAGCATAAATTAAATAGTTCCTTCACATCATAACACATATAATATTTGAATGTCATGTATCCATATAAGATATCATTTACAACATCTTTGTCCAAGTCTCCTTTATATTGCATTATCTTTCCTACAAACTCTTCACATGTCTTACTTCTTATATATTTCTTATGCCTAGTTCTACTCCCTCTATGTTACATATTATTCTCCCTTATACATATTTGTGCCTAATGGGATGTGTCCCTCACAATTTATAGCTTATCTAAGGTGTGTATTTTTAGCCAAGAGCTTTGCAACCTCCTTGCAGTGATTTGTGATAGGATATTTGCCTATGTTATGCTTATTGGCATATTCCCTACTAAGAGACATCTACATCAATCATTTTATATATCAAAGTCAAATTGATAGAAAAAATTGAAATTTGTAGAAGAATAGGAATGTGTTTGATTCTTCTATCTTTGAGTTGTAACTTAACTAATCATTAGCCTACAATCCTATATGTTAAATATTTTGATAATTTTGATTCGCCCTCATTGGTTTTCTTACAATAAACGAGCTACACCCTATGGGGATTCATATGGAGGGAAGTGCCCAAGTTAATCAACCATGCATCATGGTGTTCAAATGAGAATAACCTGAAAGAAAAAAAAATCACTTGAATCCTCTATAGAAGTATTTAATTCTATATAAGGGGAATTATCAAATTTAAATTACCCTTTCCAACCCTTTTAGGTATCTAGTCCCTCTTATAATTCCCTATTTTACTATAGTTCCATATTAATTTTCTTTGGCTTTACCTAGAGCAATAGATTTACCTCTAGACTTCAATCTCTTAAATCTCATTACTTGTTCTCACTTAGATTATTTTTATTTAATTATTAGGAATGATATATTGCAACCAATGCATCCTTTAGTTGATAATCACCTACATATTTCCATCTCATGATCATTTTTTAATTTAGAAGTAGTACTAGTAATTTCCATAAGTAAATTTATTCTAAGCGTCAAATAAACAATAAAACAATGTGATACACCTTTATTCACCGTGCCCATTCTAATTTTAGTAGAAGATAACTAACTTATATAATCATAATATTCAAAGTGTTTAGATATTCAACTATAGAATCCCCATCATTCTTTGTTAATATATACTTGTTATGCTAGACACTTTCCCAAATATAAGTCCCCAACTTCTCCCATAAATCCTTTGTATTGGTTTCTATCAATACGTTAAATAAGACTAAAATTGAGACATGATCTTATTAAAATCCATGCCTTTCTATCGATAATTATCCAGTTTTCATCCTTCCTATTTATGGGCTTTGGTCTACGTAATAGAACACCCTACTAATCTCTATCAACTACCATATCTTTAACTTTCATAATTCAAAACTACTTCTATTAATATTGTTTATTTCTAATTGTATGATTCATTTTGATTCATCCAAGGATCCTCATTTGTATAGCTCCCACTTCGAACAAATTTGATCACATATGAAAAAAACCCTAAGTCTTCAAATAAAGCTCAAAGTAAGCTTTGATACCAAATTTAGAGGAAGGTGAATATGTTGTTCAAAGTTTGTGGACTATCCAGACAACATAGTTGTGGACCCCCTCAGCACCTTTGGCACACTAAATTTCTATGCCTTGAGCAACAGTATACATTTCCAAGGAGAAATGCTCGAGTTAGAGAGAAGGTTAAAGAAGGGCTTGGGCACCTCTTGAAGAAAAGTGACCAAGAGTAGAGCGGGCAATTTCGACAAAAGTGCAAGCTAGAGTAGAAAGAGTGTTTACACCAGAAGAGCGAGAGAGAGTAGACAAGATGCTTGGAGACAAGTTTCTTATTTTAAATCTTATTTTAAGATTTTATTATTTTATTATCTAAATTTCATCTTACTAAAAAAAATCTAAAATAATTTTTATAATTTTCAAAAGAGTTAAAATTTTATCTTTATCTTATATCCTTATTTTTTTATCTTATATTTAAAAAGAAAAAAAAAAATCCTTTTATTTGATGTTTTTTATTTTAAATTAAAAATAATTGGCTTGTGACGTGCAAAACTTAAAATATTGCTTTTGTGGGGTGGAATCGGTCCCGCGCAAGTCCTGGGTTTTATATTAGGTTTAAATTTTGGGGATTTTGGTCTATACTTCTGGAAGTTTTCTCACACGTTTCTAAAGCTACTGGTTTTTTATCGATTGTATTGAATTAGTAATTCTCATTAATAAGGAAGAAAATTTTGGAAATAGATCAATTGGATAATTTTTAAAAGCACGGAAATTTTAGAAACAGATCAATTGAATAGTTTTCAAAAGAAACCCCCCAAAATTGTACATATTTACATTAGACAGTTTCTCCAATTCCTCGATAAGGAGGAGGCCGCCAGATTTGTTAATTTAGAAGGAACGCTTGACATTAAGCAAATGGAATGTCTCTGCAAATTCCCAATCATCTGTGTAGGCTTTGGAAAGCCTGAGTAACTTGATTGATTTATCCCTCGTTTGCTCAGAGCATCCCATCTGTACTAACAACAGCAACTTGTCAAAGGCACCCGCATGCAACGCCTCCCGCACGGCCCCGCCGTCGGAGGAATTCTGGCAAATATTCCACAAAACAGAGACTGCTAATTCGGTGGCTAAATCAGACACTCTCAACATCTTTTTTACAAGCACTGGTAGAGTTAAAGCATGCGCACAAGCAGCTGCTCGGCCCTCCGTGCAACAGCAAAGAACGTCCAGCACCAACAATGCCCTTTCACAAATTCTCCGATATCCGTTTACAAGCATTTCCACCAGCAATGGAACAGCCCCCATTTGGACGACCTTGCTCCTGAATCTTTGCCTCAGGGCAATGTTGTATATGATGGCAAGGCTTGATTTTGTGGCGGCTGGGCATATGGGTTCTCTCAGAAGTTGCACCAAACCCTCTGCCAATCCTTCTCTTTTTCCAATCGTGTCTCTGTATTTATCCCTGGAAACCATTTCCCGAAGAATTGTAACAGCGCTGTTCCTTGCCTCGGGATTGCCCTCTCTGAGATTGCATACAAGAAAAGCAATGGCATCGGACGAGGCAAGCGAATCCAGGGCCTGGGAAATCAAGGGCAAAGTCATAGTCAGAGCCCCCAGAACCTCTTCGCAAATTTCTACTGACTGTTGCGACCGATTCAAAGCCTGGGCGCTGTGCTTGAGAAAAACGGAAGCGAGAACAGAGGATGCATTTGTGGAGGCGATGCATTTTTTGTTCCTTTCACTTTCCCTGCCCAGTCGCCTCAGCTTCCGTATGGATTCCTTCTCGCCGGACGAAATCTCTTCCAGAATTGCATTGAGCTGGGCCGGATCGAGAGGTGCCTTGGGCGTAGGAATTCTGTCTACCCCTCGCCCACTGTTGGCCACACACCAATCCTGAATAATTCGACGCAGAGTGTGATTTGGGATTGTGTCTTGAGTATGCAGAATCTGGTTAGTGACGGGGCAGACATTGTTGCCAGCATCTAACCAGGTCTCAATGCTGTGGCGATCGTAAGTAAGGCCGGTGCAGAGAGTGACAGGATCCTTCATCAGCTCCAGTGAGATGGGGCATCTCAGATAGCTCGGCACTGTCACCTCAACATCCATTCCCTTAATTCTCTCTTTACCCAAATTCAAATTCCTAGTTTAATACATTAATTGTTTCGAGCTGTGCAGATATCTTACACCGAAGTTTTCATAGCCCTAGCGCGCTCTCTCTGTCTATATATACCAACGAAAATTGAGTCGGGCGAAAGGTCTCGTCAAAGTGGAAATTAAAAGTAAACGCATTGCACAGGAAACGGTCCGTTCAAGGGCATACAAGCCCTGATACGCTAACGACTCGGTCATTGTAAACTAATAGTAATAAATAAACTCCATTGAACGTTGAATGTTTGACTTGGACCGTTTGTATTAAGTTTGAGCTTGGGGTCCTTGCACCCTTAGGCGCTTAACGTTCTATGTTG